>CAKNXH010053327.1:8327-24794 GCA_932178445.1 Andricus quercusramuli | reverse complement strand
AAAGATGCATTTTTAACAAAATAGTAAAGCTTTTAAGCTAAAAAGTCGAATTTTTTAAAAAACAGTGGACTTTTAATGGAAAAAGATGAATTTTTAACAAAAAAAATACAATTTTCAATCAAGAAAGATGAATTTTTAACAAGATAGTCGAATTCTCAACCAAAACATTGAATTTTGTACCAAATAATTGATTTTTTAACTTATACAATATACAGGATAAACTTTCAGCCAAAAATAGAATAGTCCATTTTTCAGATAAAAACTCTAGTAAAAAAAAAATAACTTCGAATTGAAAAAAAACGAATTTTCAACAAAAATTGTTATATCTTCAACCAAAAAAATGAATTTTTGACTAAGAAGATTAATTTTCTATAAAAAAATACGAATTTCCAACTTATCCAATTTCAGATTTTTTTTAAAAGTTTAAAAAATGAATTTTGAATAAAAATTTTAAATTTTCAACCAAAAAAAAATAAATAATTTTTGACCAAGAAGATTAATGTCCACCAACTAAAGACGAATTTTGAACAAAATACATGAATTTTCAACGAAATTATATAATTTTAAAGCGAAAAAGATGAATTTTCTACAAAACAGTAGAATTTTTAACATAAAAGTCCATGTAAAAGCAAATAGTTGCATTTTCAACTATAATTATGAATCCTTAATAAAATAAATTAATTTTTTTACAAAGTAGTTCAAATTTCAGTCAAATGATCGACTTTTCAACCAAAAAAGATGAATTTTCAACGATTCATGTAATAGTTGATATTTCAACCAAACAATTGAATTTTTAACCAAAAAGAATAAATTTTCAACCAAAAACTTGATCTTTTAACTAAAAAATATACATTTTCAACCAAATAGTAAAATTTTCAACTGAAAAAGATACATTTTTAACCACTAATGGAATAGTTTATTTGTCAGTTTGGAAAACTTATTTGCAACCAAACAGGAAACGAATTTTTATCAAAATAGATCAATTTTCAATCAAAGAGATGAACCTACAACTAAAAAAGGATGAATTTTTAAAAAAGTAGTTGAGTTTTTGATAAAAAATATGACTTTTCAACAATACTATTGCATTTTCAACAAAATAATTAAATTTTCAACCAAATAATAGAAATTTTAACCAAACAATAGTTCAAGATGAGTTAGTGGAAAGTACCACTAGAGCACTTTTTCTTTTACAGGGTTTACAGCACAAAAGAAGATCAAAAAAGGGGAAATAGGATAATTTTCTCATGAAAAAGGGGAAAAAACAGGGGAAAGATTAAACATTTATTTTTACATGTCGAAAAGAAAAAAACAATCGCTTTATAACAAATATTATATTTTTTTTTAAATGTTCAATGATTTTTTAATGATTTCTGCCATTATGAGTTTATTTTTAAAAATTGGATACTTTCAATGAAAATTTAAAAAAAATTAAAAATTTGTCTTATTTAAATTTTTTTTTAAATGTACTAAAACATTTTTTTTTGATTGATTCGAGCCAGAATTTTCTTCAGCTTGAACAAAAGAAACATGTTATTATTTTTTATTCGTGGGAAACATTTTTCTTCGTGGTGTTTATAACGTTCCAAAAACGCAAACAAAATATGAAATCCCAAAAATCCTAACTCACGACAAAATTTTTTTTTTCCGAAAAACCAAAATAAAAAACGGTTTCTTTGGTTCAAGCTAAATAAATTTCCGGTCCGACATATTCAACTTTTTTTTAAATGTGTGCGTACGACTCGATAACAAAAAAACATGTTTTTGCACATTTTCAAAAAAAAACTGTAACTGAGCAAGAAGTTTATTTTTAAATTTCGCAATTTTAAATTTTCAACAAATAAGATAATTTTTGAACAAAATAGTTCAATTGTTCAATTAAGAACATCATTTTTCAACCAAAAATCAAATAGATACGTTTTCGTTCCAAAAAAATTAAATTTCAATTGAAAAATTGAATTTTTCCCAAATTGTTGAATGTTGAACTGCAATAATGAATTTTTAACTGAAAAATGAATTTTTAACAAAGTAGTTAAAAATTCGACCAATTAGTTGAATTCTCTATTAAACTATTGAATTTTCCAGAGAAAATTCAAATTTTATACAAAACAGTTGAACCTTTAATCCGAAAACAAGAAATTTTCAACAAGAGTTAAGTTTTCAACCAAAAAAGATTTTTTACTCTATAAAGAAAAAAAATTATATTCAAACTGTCGAATTTTTAAGCAAGAAGATTATTTTTCTACAAAAAGGACGAATTTTTAACAAACTACATAAATTTTTAACCAAATATTTGAATTTTCAAAATAAAAAAGATCAATTTTGAACCAAAAATGGAATTGCTACATTTTCATTTGAAGAAACTAATTATTCCCAAATGAAAAAAAAACTATTTTCTACCAAATTATTGAATTTTTTAACCAAATAAAAGGAACTTTCTACAATATATTCGAATTTTTAACTAAAAAATACAAGCTTTCAATACAAGAAATAATTTTCCATCAAAAATTGCCATATTCAGTTTGAAAAAATGAATTTTTAACAAAGTAGTTTGATTTTCAACCAAAAAGATAGCTTTTCAACAAAATAAATATATTTTCAACCAAATAGTTGAAATTTTAACCAACTTTCTGCCAAAAATATAACTTTTGAATGAAATTTGAACTTGCAACAAAATATTTGAATTTCCAACTAAAAAAGATTAATTTTCAAACACAAATCGAATAGTTCAATTGTGAGTTTACAAAAATTAATTTTCAACGAAAAAAAAGTGTCAACAAGAGTTAAGTTTTCAACCAAAAAAGATTTTTTACTCTATAAAGAAAAAAAATTGTATTCAAATTGTCGAATTTTAAAGCAAGAAGATAATTTTTCTACAAAAAAGGACGAATTTTTCCAAATTTACATAAATTTTTAACCAAAGATTTGAATTTTCAAAATAAAAAAAGATAAATTTTGAACCAAAAATGGAATTGCAACATTTTCATTTGAAGAAACTAATTATTCTCAAATAAAAAAAAAAACAATTTTCTACCAAATTATTGAATTTTTGAGCCAAATAAAAAGAACTTTCTACAATATATTCTAATTTTTAACTCAAAAATACAAGCTTTTAATACAAGAAATAACTTTTAATCAAAAATTGCCATTTTCAGGTGGAAAAAATGAATTTTTAACAAAGTAGTTTGATTTTCAACCAAAAAGACAGCTTTTCAACAAAATAGTTGAAATTTTAACCAACTTTCCGCCAAAAATATAACTTTTGAATGAAATTTGAACTTGCAACAAAATACTTGAATTTCCAACTAAAAAAAATCAATTTTCAAAATTCATCCATTTTCAACACATATCACATTTTCAACTTGCTTTAAAATGTTTCATCTTCACATTTTTTTAAGAGTATTTATTTTTAATAGCCTGCACTTGAAACGTGTACCTTATTTATTCATAAATAATTTATTTAAATGCTCTAATCGCTTGAATTATTATTCAATAAAAGGTACAATTTCAAATACCGTATATTTAAAGAGAAAAGGGGGAAAAAGGGGAAGTTTTTTGAGAATAGGGGGAAAAAGGGGAACTTCAAGCAAAATCTAGACTATAGGAATCTAATTTCACTCACTTGCAGGTCCTGCAGATCTTTCTGCCACTTAGCAGCCAGCTGACCATACTTCTCTCGTTCCTGCGTGAGCTCTTGTTGAAGTCTTCGACACTCTTTCTCCTTTTTCCTGAGATCCGCCGAGGAAGCTTTGTTTTTCGTTTTTCCAACAGTAGAAAGATCCTTTCGATTCATAATCTCCGCCAATTTATTGACAGCTGTCTGCTTCAGAAGCTGCTCCGTTTTGAGTTTACTGCTCAGTCTTTCAATTTCATCGGAATTGGACTGTTCCTTATTAAGCTGCTCTTGAATTTCCTTCACCCTCTTGTTTAAGTCTTCCTTCTCTTTTAAATATTGCTCCACCGTCTTCTTCATTTCTACATCGTTGTCTTTTAGTCTGTTGACGATTTGCTCCTTAGCATTTAATTCTTGATGGTGCTTCGTCATACTATCTTTGTATTCTAATTCTTTCATTGTTCGTTCCTTTTCCAAGTCGGCGACTGTCTCCTCAGCAATTGATCTCGCTAAAGCCTCAGCATCGCCTCGAGCAAGAGCAAGCTCAAGCTGATGACAGAATGAATTTCGTTCTTCCTCCAACTCCTGATATGATCGAGACTTGTCGTCAAGCTCCTCGCGGAGTTCTTGAGTCTGGGTTTTGTACAAAGTCTGTAAACGACAAAAGTTATATAGCAGCATGAATATTTTTAAATAATATACTTATAATATAAATCCCACAGGTAGTGTTCTAAAGATTTTATCCAGGGTGTCTAGCGTTTCTTCAAACAAAAATTCCAGGACTTTTCCAGGTTTTCCAAGACAGAAATACACATTTTTCCAGGTAATTTTTTACAGTAAAAAAATAATACTTTCCACGAAACATAGTAGAAATTGTAGATCTAGTGGAACTGAAAAAGTGTCATATGCGAAATTTCTCTTACGCCCCTAAAATCTGATTTTATAGAACAAAAAGTTTTTTTTTGGGCATTGTTCATTTTATCACGGTGAAACATCACGACGCTACGATAGGAAATATTCAAAGTTTCTCTTTTTTTTTCAGGGTTAAAAACAATTTAATGAAACTTTTGAAATTCAATATTTTTTGGATGTTTATAAATGAGCTAATTTCGGTTTATTTGCAATAAAATAATGAAATTGTGAACAAATAAGTTGATTTTTTAACCAAATTGTTGAGTTGGCAACCTACAAAGATGAGTATTCAACTACATAATCGAATTTTAAACAGAAAATATTCAACTAAAAAGCAGTTGAATTTTCAACACGAAAATTGGAATGTTCGACAAAAAGACGAATTCTCAACGAAAAATTAAATAGTTGGTATTTCAACAACAACAAAAACGAGATTTCAATAAAATATTTAAATTTTCAACCAAAGACTTGAATTAAAAAAAAATTCAATAAAATGTTACATTTTTAACCAAATAGTTTAACATTGAACCTACAAAGATGAATTCTTAACCAAAACGACGAATTTTCAACAAAGAAAAATTAATTTTCCACCAAAAACTGGCAAATTCTCAATACAATAAACCAATTTGCAAACATATAATAACATAGATTTTCAACCGAATACTTGAATTTTCTACTAAAGACGATAAATTTCCATCAAAAAATGGAATAGTTAAATTTTCAGTTAAAAAAATTAATTTTCAACAAAATAGTTGAGTCTTCAACCAATATAATAAATTTAAAGAAAGGTAGTTTAATTTTCAATTAGGAAGATTTTTAATTTCTACCAAAAAAGATAAATTTACTGAAAAATACGAATTTTCAACCAACATTGGAATAGTTAAATTTTAAGCAAAAAAAAAAATTTCTATGCAAAAAAAATTATTTTTGACAGAATAGTTCAATTTTCAAGAAATAAAATGAATTTTTAACTAAGTAGATTTTTAACTAACGTTCAACCAAAAGGTTGAATTTCAAACCAAAAAAGGTGAATTTTCAATGAAAAATTTAATAGTTGAATTTTCGACTAAAAACGATCAATTTTCAACCTAAAAATGGAATAGTTGAATTTTCAATTCAAAAAATTATTTATCATACAAAAATAAAGTTTTTTCAACAAAATAGTTCAATTTTCAGCCAATAAGATGATTTTTTATTAAAGTTTTTTTAGATTCTAACCAAGTAATTAAATTTTTAATAAAGAGAATAAATTTTCTAATAAAAAAGATAATTATTCACGATAAAAAAAAAACAAATTTTCAACAAAACATACACCAATTTACAGACGAATAATTTAATTTTTAACTAAAAATGATTAATTTTCAGTAAAATAGGTTTGAACTAAATAGCTGAATTTTGAACCGAAGAGAGAAATTTGCAACTAAAATGATGAATCTGCCATTCTGCAACCAAAGAATTAATGTTTAATGAAGTAGGTCAACTTTTAACAAAAAAAAAAGAAACAAATTTTCTACAAAACAGTTAAATTTTCAATCCGAAATTATTAATTTTCTAATAAAGAGACGAATTTTCTAATCAAAAAGACGAATTTTCAACAGATAAAGATTTTTCAGCCAAGACAGGAAAAAATGTCAAAGGAATTGTTGAACATTCAAGCCAAAAGACAGCTATTTCAACCAGAAAATATCAATTTTCAAAAAAAAGTTCATTTTTAACCCAAAATTGCAGTTTCAATCAAAAGAGAGAAAATTTCCACAAACAAGATTAGTTTAATAATAGTATTTTCAACAAAAAGATTAATTTCCACCAAAAAGACGAATTTTCAACTAAAAATATCAATTTTCAACCAAATATTTTAATTGCGAACTAAAAAAGATCAGTTTTCAACCAAAAATGGAATAGTTAAATTTTCACGCAACTAACTGAAACAGTTAAATTAAAAAGAAGAATTTTTAACAAAAGAGTTTAACTTTCAAGCAAGTAGTTTTATTTTCAACCAAAAAGATGAATTTTCAAACAAGAAGATTAATTTTCCACCAAAAAATACGATTTTTCAACCAAATACATACATTTGTAAATAAAAAAGACCAATTTTAAATGAAATAGTTGAATTTTTTACTAAAAAGATCAATTTTCAATCAAAAATGGAACAGTTGAATTTTCAGTTGAAAAAATTAATTTTCAACTTAAAAGATGGACTTTTAACTGGACTAGTTGAATTTTTATAAACTTTTTAAAAATTCATATAAACCAAAAATTGAAAGATTAAATTTTCAGTTAAAAAATTAATGTTTAAACAAACAGATGAATTTTGAACTAAAACGATGGAATATTCAATTGCAATACTTACATTTTCAGTTAAAAAATAATAATTTTCAAACAAGAAGATTAATTTTCTATCAAAACAGACGATTTTTCAACGATATACATTTTTAAGTAAAAAAGACCAATCTTCAACCAAATAGTTGAATTCTGAACTAAAAAGATCAATTCTTAACCAAACTGATGAATTTTCAAATAAAATGATGAATTTTTAACTGAAATAGTGCAATTTTAAGCGATTTTTCAACAAAATACATCAATTTTCACGAAATACTTGAATTTTCAACTAGAAAAGACAAATTTTCAACCAAATAGTTCAATTTTGAACTGATAAACATCAATTTTGAATTAAAAATGATCAATTTTCAACCAAGAATGAAATGGTTAAATTTTTAGTTAAAAAATTTGAATATAATTTTCAACCAAACTGATAAACAATCAACTAAAAATATTAATATTGAACTGGTGTAGTTGAATTTTCAACCAAAAAATCCAATTGAATTAAAATTATTTCTAAAATATAAAAAAAAAAATTCATTTAATTCAGTAACTTTGGAATGAGCTTAGAAAAATTGTAGGAAATTCAGAAGAATTTGATAAAATGTCTAAAAATTCAGGTGAGTTCGAAAAATTCAAGAGAATTCTAAAGAATTTAGAAGAATTCCGGATAAAATTAATTGCTAAAAATATTTCAAAATCTCTTCAAATCTTTCAAACTCTACAAAATCTCTCACTCCTCACGAATAGATTTTTTGAAATCCAGTAGAAGAATATTATAAAATTCCGTGAAAATTCTATAAAATTTGATATTTCCTGAAATCCTGGAAAATTTATTAAAGTGTTTGAAAGCTTTTGAAATCTTTTGAAATTCCTTGAAATTGGTTAAAGCAATGGAAAATGCCTTAGAATTTTTTTAAATACCATATAATTTAAAAAATCCTTTGAAATCCCTTCAAATTTTTTAAATTAATTATTAGTTCCTTGGAATATTTTCAAATTCCCTACAATATTTATAATTCTTTGAAATCTTTTCAAATCCCTTGAAATTTTTTAAAGCTCTTGAAAATCCCTTGGAATCTTTTCAAATCCCTTAAAATATTTTAATTCCTTTGAAATCCCATTAAATTACTGAAATAAATTGTAAATTTCTTTGAATCTTTGAAAATACCCTTAAAATTTTTTAAATCCTTAGAAATCTTTCAAATCCCTTGAAACTTTTTTAATTTGTTGAAAATTTCTCGATTTTTTTAATATACCCTAAAATATTTCAAATTCTTTGAAATCACTGCATTAAAAATTAACCCTGGGATATTTCAAATCTATTAAAATTTGTTGAAAACCTCTCAATTTTTTTAAAGCAATCATTAATATTAAAAAAAAAATCTTTAAAATTCTTTAAAATCTTTGGAAATATCGTAAAATACTTGAAAATCTTTGAGAACATACGAAATCCCTCAATTCTGGTTAATAATTTCTTTTACAATGTATTAAAATATCTTGAGAGCTTCTAAATTCCTTAAAATCATTTAAATCGTCTTATAAAATCTCTTGAAATCTTTTAAAATATCCTAAAACCTTGAAAATTCCTTGGAATTTGTAAAAATACCCTAAACTCTTCAAAATCCTTTGAAATCCCTTCAAGATATTTAAATCTATTGAAAATTTGTGGGAATCTTTAAAAATACCCTAAATAAAATGTAACAAATTTAGACTTTCGGCTGAAAAAAGGGTACTATAGGGGCCAAATCTTGAAAATATGAGACTTCAGGAACCACAGCTAAATATCGGGTACAGTAGGGAATATATCCACTAAAAAATAAACAAACAAATAAATAAAATGTTCACTCGACAGGAAAATCTTTTAATATTGCTCACGTTATTTATTTCTCGTAAGAAGTGACCGAATCAAGCACCGCGAACGTACTGAAATCTGAAACTGACGCTGACCGCCGAGTAGATGGTCTAAAGATGATGATCCCATAGTTTTAAGAATTTAATCGCAGTTTTGTTTACGTTTTAAATGATTAGGAAGAGTCGGCGGATCGAGCACTGCAAAGCAGAATAAGACTCGAGAAAAAAAGATTACATAGGCATCATTTCTAGGTTCTAGTCTTTCTTTTTTTAATTTAACTTCTTGCAAAGTCGAAAAATTTACATTTTTGTTCTGGATCTAGTTTTATCCATTAAAAATACATTTGAAAAAAATAATCCGTTTTCTAGCAAAGCTATATACGACATGAAAAAATAATAAGAAAAATTATTCACCTCATTAAGATACACGAATTTGTTTAACATTATTTTTTGATCAGACGTATATTTTTTGCTCTAATCATCAAAAATGATATTAAAAGTATAAATAATTTATTTTTGTAAAAAAAATACAATCAAATGTTCAATGAAAAAATTTTCACCTAAAACGGATATAAACATTTTCTTTCGACCATTTTTTAAAATAAAACACGTAGATTTCCTTATAATCATAAAAAATTACATTAAAAGAAACAAATTTTCAGATAAAAAAAAAATTAATTTTTAAACAAACAGATAAATTTTCAACTAAAATGTGTCTTTAACTGAAATAGAGAAATTTAAAACAAAAAACATGAATTTTAAACTAAAATGATGAAACCTTAACTGGAATAGTTGAATTTTCCATCAAAAAGATTAATTTCAACCAAGAAGATTAATTTCTACCAAAAAATACGAATTTTCAACTAAAAAGATGAATTTTCAACCAAAAATTGAAATTTAATTTTTCAGTTAAATCAATGTTCAATGAAAGAGATGAATTTTTAAGTAAAATGATTGAA
This sequence comes from Andricus quercusramuli, assembly GCA_932178445.1. Classification (NCBI taxonomy): domain Eukaryota; kingdom Metazoa; phylum Arthropoda; class Insecta; order Hymenoptera; family Cynipidae; genus Andricus; species Andricus quercusramuli. Next base: position 15,140 of record CAKNXH010053327.1, on the reverse strand, counting down.
TGTTCAATTGGAATAGTTACATTATAAGTTTAAAAAAATATAATTTTCAAACAAAAGAAACAACTAATTTGAAATAATAATAATTACATTCTCAAACAAAATGATAAAATTTCAACAACAAAAAGATTCATTTTCAACTAAAAAGATTAATTTCTACAAAAAAAAACGAATTTTCAACTAAAAAGATCAATTTTCAAACAAATATTTTAATTTGGAACTAAAAAAAGATCAGTTTTAACCAAAAATGGAATAGTTAAATGTTCACGTATCAAAATTAAATTACCACAAAAAAAAATTTCAAAAAAAGTAATGAGTATTCAACTAAAACGAAGACTTAAAAGATGAATTTTCAAACAAGAAGATTAATTTTCTACCAAAAAGACGATTTTTCAACAAAAGACATGAATTTTCAACTAAAAAATACCAATTTTCAACCATATAGTTGAACTTGAACTAAAAAATATCAATTTTCATTCAAAAATGGAATAGTTCAATTTTCAATAAAAAAAAAAAATAATTTCTAACCAAACTCATGAATTTTCAATTAAAATAATAAATCTCTAACTGGAATAGTTGAATTTTCAACAACAAAAAATTCATTGTAAACAAAAAACATTAATTTTAAACTAAAATGAGGTAATATTCAAGTGGAATAGTCACATTTTCAGTAAAAAACATTCATGTTCAACGTAGCAGAAGAATTTCCAATTAAAATAATAAAATACTCACTTGGAATAGTTACATTTACAGTTGAAAAGAAATTTTCAATTAAAAAAAGTTAAATTTTCAAATAAAATGATAAATTTTCAACTAAAATGATGAAGCTTCAACTGGAAGAATTGAATTTTAAAACAAAAAGATGAAATTTCAACTAAAATTATGAATCTTTAACAAGAATAATTGAATCTTCAACCCAGAAAATTAATTTCTAAAAAAAAAAAGATTTCTTCGTTAAACTATACGAATTTTCAATTAAAAAATATTATTTTTCGACCAAAGAATTGAATTTTGAACTAAAAAATATCAATTTTCAACGACAAATGGTTCTTTTTTCAATTATAAAAAATTAATTTTCAACCAAACTGATGAATTTTCAACTAAAATGATAAATCTTTCACTGGAATAGTTTAATTTTAAACAAAACACATGAATTTTCAATTAAAATTATGAAACTTTTGACTAGAATAGTTGAATTTTGCACCAAACATTTTAATTTCCAAACAAGAAGAATGAGTTCTATCAAAAAGACGACTTTTAAACTAAAAAAGATAAATTGTGAACCAAAAATTGAACCAAAAAGATGAATTTATAATTCAAAAGATGAATATTCAACTGAAATAATTGAATTCTAAACGAAAAAATGAAATTTTAATTAAAATTATGAATCTTTAACGATAGAATAATTAAATTTTCAACCAAGAATATTGACTTCTATCAAAAAAGACGAATTTTCAACTGAAGAAGATAATATTTCAACCAAAAATGGAATACGTAAATTTTTAGGAAAAAGAATTCATGTTCAATTAAAGAGATGAACTTTTAACTAAAAAATGGAATAATTATCAAGTGAAATAATTAAGATTTTCAGTTTAAAAAAAATTCATTTTCAGTTAAACAAAAAACGAATTTTCAACAAAAAAGCTCACATTTCAACCAAAGAGATGAATTTTCAATTAAAATGACGAATCTTCACAAAAAAATTATTTTTTAACACAAGAGCTTAACCCTCAATCAAGTAATTAAATTTTCATACAAAAAAAGAAAAATTTTGAACGAAAAATGTAGTAGTTGATATTTCAGCAAAAAAAAATTGTTAATTTTTAATTTAAAACAGTTAAATTCCATTAAAAAAGACGACTTTTTAACATGATTTGAATTTTCAACTGAGAACGATAGTTCAGTCAAGAAAGAGAAAAAATTGGAAACAAACTGTTGAATTTTCGAGCATGAAGATGAATTTTCAATCAATAAAATTCACTTTCTACCTGAAATAACGAATTTTCAACCACAAAATTGAATTTTTAACTAAAACTATCAATTTTCAACCAAAAACAAAATAATTAAATTTTGAGTTAAAAAAATTAACTTCACAAAAAAAACGAACTTTCCAGTTAGGATAGCCACCCTAATGGTATAATTATCATTGATTAAAAATCCACCTATTTTGGTAGAAAATTTATCTTATTGGTTGATAATTCATCTTTTTGGATGAAAATTAATTGTTTTTTTTTTTTTAATTAGAATTAATTTTTTCACTGAAAATTTAACTATTATATTTTTAGTTAAAAATTTATCATTTTTGATAGAATCCTCTTGGTTGAAAATTATACTATTTCGTTGAAAATTTACTTAAATTTGAACGAAAATTAATTTTTTTACTGAAAATTTAATTATTCTATTTTTAGTTCAAAATTTATTTGGTAGAATAATACTCTCCATTATTGAAACTTGATCTTTTTGGTTAAAAATTTATTTCTTTTCTAGTTGAAAATTTATTCTGACTAAATATTGAATTATATTATTTTTGGTAGAAAATTTATTTTTTTAGTTGAAGATTCATCATTTTAGTTAAAAATTCACTCCATTCCATTTTTGTGGAAAATTTACCTTTTCTGATAGCAGTGTAATTTTTTTTTGGTTACAAAATTATCTGTTTTGTACAAAAAAATTAACTATTCTATTTTTTTGTTCAGAATTAATTTCTTCGGTTGAAAAAACAACCATTTAATGGAAAATTAATCTTTTTTGATGATAGAAATTCATCTTTTGGGTTGAAAATTCCACTATTTGGTCAAAATTTATATTTTCATTCGAAAATTAATTAATTTAGCTGAAAAATCGTTTTTTTTTTTGTTCAAAATTTACTTTTCTAACTGCAAATTGAACTATTCTATTTTTTGTTTGTAAAATCTTTTTTAGTTGAAAATTTATATATTTTATTGCGACTGTATCTTTTTTGGTAGAAAATTCATCTTTTGGGTTTAAAATTGAATTATTTTGTTGAGAATTCATTTTTTTCAGTTGAAAATTGATTGTTTTAATTAAAAATCCAATTCTATTTTTTGTTAGAAAATAATTTTTTTTATGAAAATAACAATTTTGTTGACATTTTTTTTTCTTTGGTTGAGCATTTATTTTTCTTACATTTTAATTTCTATAATTTTGGTTGAAAATTGATCTTGTTTTGGAAGAAAAAAAATCTTTTGAGTTGAAAATTCAACTATTTCGTTGAAAATTAATATTTTTGGTTGAAGAATTATCATATAAGTTAAAAATTCATTTCTTTGGTTGAAAATTGATCTTTTTGTCTTGAAAACACACCTAAAAAAAGTTTAAAATATATTTAGAAACAACACTTTTTGTGCATTAACATTATTAACCTTCCAAGTGTATGGTCGGTTTTATACCTAAAAAAATTTAGAAATTGGAACATTGTAGCAACTCTGAATAAGGCAATATTTAATGCGACTAATATGTTTTCTATTACTTTAACTTCTTTTACCATTCAAATTTAACGCTCTTTTCAATTTGAAACGATACATTTTCCAGCGAAATTTCAACTAAACATACATATGAGGAAGAAATAACTCACCGAAAAATATGCCTCTGCTTCCAACTGTTCCTGAAGTTCCTTCATTTGAAGCTGATCGACGTTCCGCTGAGTTTTCAAATGATGCAGCTCTTCTTCAATCTGTCGTTTGGATTCTCTCAACTGAGCAACCTCGTCCATTAACTGCTGTTCTCGAGCACGCAGTCTACCAGCTTCGGAAGACTGCTGTGCCAATTCGGTTTGCAAATTGTTCCTCTTCTGCTGCTCCTGCTCCACCTGACCCTGAAGTACCTTGACCTTTTCCACCTCCTGGCGATGTTCACCCTCCAACTTTTGTAGTCGCTGCTGAATTTGACGGTAATCAACGGACAGCATCGACGTCTGACGTTCCTTCTCTTGAGCTAAAGATTCGGCCCGTTGCCTTCCACTTTTCTCCTCATTCAATTTTGCTTGTAACGCTGTCAATAACAAGAAATATAACTTGAGCGCGAAATACTATCAAAGTAGATAAAACTATGATGTATGATACTATATTCAACAACAAGATTTCTAGGCAAAGCCCGAAGACTTCATACCTTTAAAAACTCTATCCATTCGACCTGATAAGCGTGAAATTTGAAGAAAAAAATCTTGTTAAAATCAAAAGATCGTATGAGATAAACGTTCAAACAATTCACCTTTAACAACTTCCAGATTGGCCTCTTCTTTCGAGAGCATTCTCGATCTCTCCGTCTCCTGATGCGCTACCACTTCCTGATTGTATCTAGCTTGAGCTGCCTTCAGCTCCAGAGTCAAGGTAGCGGCTTCTTTCTCCAACTCTGAGATCCTTTCATTCAGTTGTCTGTTATCCAGAGTCGCCTTCTCTTCCCTTTCACGACTGTGTTCAAGTTCCAGATGTAAGGCAGACAGTCTCGTCTCTAGTTCAGCAGTGAGAGACGACGCTTGTGATCGAGAACTGCGTTCTTTCGATAATTGACCCTGTGATAAATTAAAAAAATAATAATAATAATAAACATCGTGATTTTATAATTATTTCCATTGAACTCTCTTGTTGTTCCTCACCTGTAAAGTGGCCACCTCTTGTTGCAAGGAATCCCTCTGAGCTTGTAATTGAGCTCTCGCCATTTGCAGCTCATTAGCCATTTGTTCCGCAGCTTGTCGAGCAACTGTGACTTCAGTTGATTGCTTTCGTAACCTACCCACAGTCTCCGTCTCCCTTTCAAGCTTCGCCTGCATCTCCTTCACCTGTTTCTCCAAACTCGTGATACGTTCCGACGTTTGCTGCGACGTACTCGCATCCCTCGCTCGTCTCGTTTGCTCTTCATCGAACTTTTTCTTCAATTCAAGGAGCACCGACTCTGCTTTTCGGCGAACATCCGTTTCATGTTCGACGCGTCGTTGTGCCTCTTTGTGACTGTGTCTCAAGAGGGCCAACTCCTTGTCTGCTCGGCCTGCCTCATCGCGAAGTTCAGCTTCCCGTTCGGTGAGAGCTTCCAACTGCGAAGTCAGAGTCCGTTGCCTCGACTCTAAACTCTCCACCTGTCGTCTTTCCCGTTCGAGTAAATTCTCCAGTTGCGCGACTCTACCCTCATCACTGATACCGTTGTTCACATGATTCTCGAGACCATCCACTGATTCGCGGGTGTTATTGTTGACCATCAGCTGGTAGTCGCCGGAATACGTGAATCCAATGAAGGGCAAATGATTCCCCGAGAAGGCTTTCGGTACGGGAAAGCTCTCCTCCGGCCCGTCCTCCTTTTCCAGATCGTCAAAGTTACTCGTGTCATCATCCCCGGATAATTCGGGCACTACTGGTGGCACGCACTCCCTCAAATTTTCGAAAGTCCACTGGTCATTTTTGAAGAAGGCGTGACTTTTAATTTCGTCCACTCCGTTTCTACCCAAACGCCTCGTTCGGTCGGTGAGAAATCCGTAGATCAAGCTCTGGGCGGAAGGAGTGATTTCGACTTCTGGCGGAAAATGGAGAGAATTTCGGTGATCCATAATTTTGGAATATGTGCCCACCAGCGAGTCTGCGTAAAAAGGAGTATCTCCGACCAACATTTCGTAAAGGAAGACTCCGACGGACCACCAGTCACATTCCCGGCCGTATACACCTTCACCACCTTGCGACTGAAGTACTTCCGGTGATATGTAGTCAGGAGTACCCACTGCAGTATCAGAGCGTACCAGGCCGTCCTTTAAATAACGTTAAAGTTTTTAAAAAGTGATCCAACGACAGGCAGACCTAACAGACCAAAATGCTCTCAAAACAAAGGGAACAGAATGATTTACGAAAATAGGAGAATAAATTCTTTTAAGTAAAAATTCATGTAGATGCTATATCGAATTCAATATAAAACGCATTAAATTTCTAAGATTTAAAAAAGAAATATATTGCATTATCAATAAAATGGAATTTTCAATCAAAAGAGATGAATTTACAACCCAAAAAGACGAATTTGCAACAAAAGAGTTAATTTTTCGAATAAAAAAATGACTTCTTACAAAATAGTTCAATTTTCAACCAGATCGTTGCATTTTCAACCAAATATTTGAATTTTTAAGCCAAAAAGACGAATTTCTTTTTAAAAAAGTAGAATTTTCAACAACAAAATTAATTCTTAACCAAAAAAAGTTAACTTTTTACCCCCAAAAATATAGATTTTTAATCCAAAAGGACGAATTTTCTACAAAACAATTCAATTTTCAACCAAAAACATGATTTTTTAAAGAAATAATTAAACTTTCAACCAAACATTTACCTTTACAGCTGTCAAAAAAAAAATTAAACTTCAACCAAAAAGAGTTGCATTATCAACCAATAAGTTGAATTTTCAAGCGAAAAAGACGAATTTCTTAGGAAAAAATATAATTTTCAAGAAAACAAAAAAAATTGATCTCCATCCAAAAAAGATGACTTTCCAACCAAAAAAGATGAATATAAAATTCAAAAATACGAATTCTCTACAAAAGAGTTGAATTTTCGAATACAAATTACTACTTGGAAAATAGTTAAATTTTCAACCAGACAATTGTATTTTCAACGAAATATTTGAATTTTAAGCCAAAAAGACGAATTTCTCAAAAGAAAGTAGAATTTTCAACAGCAAAATTCATTTTCAACCAACAAAGATTACTTTTTAACAAAAAAAAGATGAATTTTTAATCCAAAAGGACGAATTTTCAATCCAAAAAGACGAATTCTCTACAAAACAGTTGAATTTTCGACCAAAAAGATGACTTTTTAACGAAATAATTAA
>CAKNXH010053324.1:16621-26642 GCA_932178445.1 Andricus quercusramuli | reverse complement strand
ACACCTTGGTAAAAACCTTTTTTTCTGGCTCAGGGGGTCTCAAAACGTGGAGATTTGATGAAAACCGACCAAGTCAAATTTTACATAAAACCAATACCTTCTCATTAGAATGAGAATGTAATAAATACTTAATTTATATTTACAGTTTATCAACTTAACATTTTTCTTGTTTTCTTTTTTTTTGTCGAAGTTAACCCGTACCACCGAGCCTCTGAAATTAACATGGGGTTTTAAAAGGGAAAAGCTTGATTTAGAAAAAAATGGGGAAAAGAGCTACTTGTTATAAAATTTTTGTGAATTGTTATTATGCTTAGAAAGTGACCCCAAAAAATGCAAAATAGCAGTTCTCTATTAAATTCATACTAAAACCGGTGTCCTTCGGATTTTCTTTACAAGAATTATTTTTAATTAATAAGGGACGAGTTTCCAAGTATTTTGTAAATAAGTTTTTATTATTCAAACAATAATTATTTGTTCATTCAAATCCGGAAAAATATGCCGGATATGTCAATAGAGAGAAAATCTACAGTTTATTATTATTAAAGTAGGGTTATTGTTACATTGTTAGATTAGGATTATTATCCTATTGGAAAATAACTGTCCAGAACCTTTTGCACGACATTATATATAAGAGAAAATAAATTTTTATACTCCCACATCTGCGTGCGTTATTATTTGCTTTATGTACGATTTCAATTTCAGTCAACGTTTACCGACGATGTTTACACATAAATCTGTCTTGGGTCATAGTTTAGGACGCACGCGATTTTTTTTTGTTTTTAATTCAATAAAAACATTTTTCACTATATGCATGTAATTTTATATTCATTCCGAATTCCATAAAATTTCGAATCAATAGTTAAAACCTATGTGTTATGCGTAACTACAATAATTTGCCATTTTTTATTTTCAATTGATCATTATATTACAATGATTAAGAACATTTATCTTCCTAATAATATTATTATCTTGAAATATTACAGCTAAATTAAATTTAATTTCGTTACACATTTCTATTTAATTAGGTTCTATAACCAAAATACATCTCTTAAAAATACGATATCAAGGTAGCGATTTTGAATTTCGCGGGGAACCAAAATGGCAGCTTGCATATTCCCATCTAATATAGTACCTTAGCGAAACTGGTAGAGCTTAAGGCTAGACCGTGTATTTTTAGATCATGGGACATACGCAAGGACACGGTGCGCTTGCGCACTCACTGAAGAGTGATTACTACTTACAGGCCTGGCACTTACGATGCCGTTGCTCCTAACAAATCGCGTGTACGAAGATCAGTCTCCTTATTATTCCTTCGTGGGTAATTCTTTTTATTTATTAGGGTGGTCCTAATTACATGGGTTGAACAATAACTCAATAAATAGCATTTTGCATATTATTGATCAATGCCTGTTTTGAATTTTCACGCCTTGGCTATCTGTCGGTGAACAAGATATCTGTTAAACGCAATTGCTGATATTTACACGCTGAATATAATTTATAAGGCTAAGAGGTTATAACTAGGTTTTGCGACATATATTATTTTGGCGTAGGCAAAGGGTTCATCTCCGGAGAGTCGTGGAACCGCTACCTCTAGAGAAAAGGCTGTTGCTCTTGGTGGATCAGAGCCCATCCTAAACTGTCAGTCCCCCACACACCACCAACTAAGTGTGTGGAGGTTGTGTGAAGGAATACGGAAGAGATACAAGAAAAATGTAAGCCCTTATTGGACACATTTGAAGCTTCCACATTATATTGTACACTTTTTATTCTATAACGTTTATGCTCTTAAAATGAACCGATATTAATATGAGGAACACCATGCCCCATATTATGGGGTGCGCTGACAAAAATGCAGAAGCAACGAATCAATTAAATGTCAAATAATGACTTAGTTGAAAAACAGTTTTGAGTAATGACATATGTAACCTGATAATGTGAGCTTCTCAGCAAAAAATACAAACATAAAAATCACATTTCAATTATAATTCACAGGACATTTCATTCAATGCCCGGCACCATGCCCCACTATCCCCTTGCTCATATTTTCACATGAAATTCAAATTATGTTACGACGTTAATTCAAACATATTCGATACGAAAGAGCAAGTCCTCGTTGATTTGTCGTCCCGAAATTCTTGTTCAACCATGTCAGGTCGCCATCACATCAATCTTGCCGATTTATATCATGATTTACTGAAGCATGAACGTCTTGATGAACAGTGTGCTGAAAGAATTCGGTCTCGAAAAGATTTTAAGGCTTCTTCAGATAAAATTTTAGGTACGGCAACGAATAAAGCGGATTCTTCCAATAAACCAACTTCAGCAAAAAATCCAAAAAAGGAACAAAATGCCAAGAACACTGACCGCCGAACACCATTGCAAAATCTAACTGAAGATTTAAAATTGTATAAATACAACGGGTATGGTCATATCTCTAAAGACTGCGTGTAGCCTTGGAGAGAATTAAAGTGCTTGAAGTGCAGCAGTGGTGAACACACGCAGAGGCTCTGCACTGTCCCGACTGCAGATAAAAAAGCAGAAATGAATTTAATTGGTGTTAACTGTGATCCGACCATACAAAATACATAAGAAAGGCTGTAGGGGATGGCATGGTACGGGATGTGTTAGTGGATCCCGGAGCTTCTGATTGTACCATCAAAGCCATGTTGGTTCTGTCAGAAGGTCTTCAAATGCTGCACGATAGTGCGAAATTTTAAGGCTTCGGTTCAAAAAGATATAAAATGAATTCGCCAAGAATTGTGTATTTGGATATCGCAGTGAACGGTGTTCCTTGAAAAAGTTTGTTTTCGCGTAGTACCCGATGACGCTAGAATCCGTATCCGAGGACATCATCGTCGAAAGAGGAAAAATTACAAGAGGAGAATTATCGAAGATTCTCACCACAATTCCAGCTGCTTCAAGAGACCCCGTCACCATGGAAATTCTACACTTCGATACTCACAAAAACGCAAAAGATTTAATGTACCTTGTAAGCGTATTGAATAAGTACCGTGATACTGTCTCGAAAAATATTTTTGAGTTATGCTGTACCGAAACACTTATAAATATTATGAAGAAATAAAATAGGCACGAATTTATACTGATACGAATTCCCCTTATGAAAGCCAGTTTTATTGGTCAAATGAGCAAATGGCGAACTTCGAATGGTTGTTGATACCTGTAAATGAAATAGTCAGACTTAACGGATTCATTTTCCTTCAACAAATCTGGATGATCACCTAGCAATGTTAAACGGGGTGGAATTGATTATCCCTCCTGATTTGTTAAATGCTTATTTACAGGTTCCGATTGTGAAATAAGATCGTCATAAAACAGCCTATATCACTCCTGACGATTCAGGGGAGTTTACGCGTATGAATTTTGGTTTAATGAATGTATTGAAGGCTCCTTTCTACTTCTCGAAACTAATGTCAAAAGTTCTAGAACTGCTTACAGATCATTGTGTTCTTCTTTATTTAGATGATATTTTAATCGCTGATACAGACTGGCCAGATCTTGAAGACAAATAAACTCTTGCTCTGAACGCGCTAAGGAAAGCGAATTTAGCGTTAAATTTATCTAAATGTATGTTTCTTCAGGAAAAAGTCCAATACCTTGGATTCATGATCAGTAAGGAAGGTGCTGCTCCAACTGAGCAAAGACTTAATGCTACATTGACTATCGAGTTCCCAACGAACGTGCAAGAGTTACGACGTTTTCTCGGTCTAGTCGCATTCCTAAGACGTTTTATTTATGCGAACACTGCTGATCTTCTATATACGTTGCTGAAAGAAAATGTTACGTTCGATTGAAACGACTCATGTGAATTCGCGTTTAATGAGTTGAACAGAAAATCGCTTCCTACCCTGTTTTGTGAATTTTTAATCTGTCTGCACAGACTTAATTGCAGATATATGCAAGTGCAAAAGGCCTGTCATCGATGCTCTTTCAAGAAGCGTCTGATCACAAATATCACACAGTGTACGCAATCAGCCGTAGAACAAGTAAGCTCGAGCTCCTCACGATTGTTTGGGCCGTTTCTCGTTTGCGCTCATATTTGATCAACATTAATTTCGAAATAGTCACCGATTGTCAAGCCCTTTCATACTTGAATTCTCAAAAGACAAAAAACCCGCAAGTTATCAGATGGGGGAATCTTCTGAGTGATTTTAATATAGAAATCAAGCATAGAGCAGGCGAAAAATTACCGCACGTTGACGCTTTGAGTTGTGCACCGATCGATGAACCTGAATGCAATTTAGAAATGGAAGAACGAGCGCGCGGAATGTTTTGGATTATTAGCCCCGACGACGAAACTGTTACTTATCAATTCATTGAGGAGAATCTTCTAGTCAAACGCGAGATCCTCAAGAAACCCAAGAAAGATCGTACAAAGCATGAGAAACACGAGGTGAGAGATTATATTTCGCAAAAAAGAATTTTGTATAAACGCGAAAACAATAAACTTTTGTACGTCATTCCAACGAGACTAGGCAAAAGTATAATTATTCGTTTTCATGACTTAGAAGGCCACACCGACGTAGAACGTGCAGTATCTAAACCAAGTGAGTTTTATTTTTTCTTTCCAGGCATGAGACGTACACGTAAAGCAGAACGTACGAAGCTGTCTACAGTGTTTAATGACCAAGGCTAAAACAGGTCCTCAATCTTCACGTCTGAAGCATTTGAAGAATTTTTCTTTCAAAATAGAATTGATCACGTTGAATTCACCCCGTCACCTTCAAGCTAGGAGAGTGGTAGAGCACATCAACAACACGTTCATACCAAGAATTCTGGCCAGTATTCCGGATTCTAGAGGTGCAGGCTGGGATCTACGTTTAAAAGTAGTCAAAAGAGACATAAGCTTGTCTCCGAATCAAACAACTGTTAAGAGCTCTTTCCAGCTCTTATTTGGATTCGTTAATCGGAACGATGACAAAGAACTTCGCATGCTACCTAACGAGAGCGAGGATAGATATAGAAACCCCGTAATTTTACAAGAATCCGCTCAAAAAAGAATTTTGCATGAACAGGCTCGTTAAAAAGAACATTACAATGAAATACATACACTAAATATGAGGCTTGCTGTTGGTGACGTATTGGTAATGAAGGATGCACCCACACAGACTGGCGAGTCCACAAAATTGCAAAAACGTTTCAGAAAACGTCAGTCGTCGACAAAATACCATCGAGTTGTACTAATTGTCCTTTAAGTCTGTCTCTGTCTTGATGATCATACTGAACTGGGTAAATCTAATTTGTCGCAGTCGTTATACGCCCTGGTCATTAAACACTGTAGACAGCTTCGTACGTGCTGCTTTACGTGTACGTATCATACCTGGAAAGAAAAAATAAAACTCGCTTGGTTTAGATACTGCACGTTCTACGTCGGTGTGGCCTTCCAAGTCATGAAAACGAATAATCATACTTTTGTCTAGTCTCATTGGAATAAATATTTTGTCTTGATTTTGTCTTGGATAAAGACCAATCCAAGACAATTCCAAGTCATTCTGTATGTCTAGCTCGTGAGACGGAACCATACTTGTTTTTGATGTCTTAAGGGTCATCACTAGAATAGAATGTTTATATTATTTATCTTCATGGTATTTATTGTCTATGTGTTAATAATTTGATTTATCTGCAATAATTATGTCGTTTCGACGGCAAATCTAAAAATGTTGTCCATTTTTTCCTATCTCCAACCGTTCACTAGATACTTCTAGAAAATGACAGTTTTGATCTTTTCATCCAAAATTTGATATGCCTGCAGTTGTTGAGACGGACAGGTTCCGAATTTCTTATTTAAAAATTATTTATTACAAAATTACAAGTTTTATCGGTTGAAAAATTTTAATCCTCAGCAGATGTCAACTGTTTGGTCCTCACCTAGCTACCTGATTCCTGGAAATGGCAGGCCCTGCCGGTGGGGTCCATAGTGTTAATGCCACAAAATTGGCAATATAATTTTCTTTAAGAGCAATTCGGTATATTTATCAGGACTTACACTTCTGGTCTTGTCTTGGCACAGTCAACAGTCATAAAGGCAAGCAAAGTCCGTATGTTTCCAATGTCTAGCTGGTGAGATGGAACCAGACATCATGGTCCTAAAGACATATTGAAGACATTAGGACAAAATCAAGACCAAATATTTATACCCGGGCAGGTGGTCATCATATATATTTTTTGTTTCTTTCAGCCCCCCCCCCCCCACACATACAATGCCAAAATTAATATTTAGTGTAGATTGTCTGAAACATAAAACGGCATGACTTGATCTATATGGATTCTAATGATTTTGCTCTTATGATTTATGATCAAGTTGTTTTTATCAAGAAGTTGGATATTTGTGCCTGGGCCTTTCCAGATGTGTTCCAATTTATTTAACATTCTATTATTTTTCCATTTAACTGGGTTTCCAATTTTGTAGATTGGGATTGGTTGAGTCCTCTCTTTAGCCTTTTGTATGTATTTCTTATGTTTGGCTTTCTATTTCCTTATTAGATGGCTGTAAGTGAGTGTAGGTGAACGGGTTCTTGTCAAAGGAAGGTTTGCGTCTCTTTTGAGGGTCACTTCGAAGGGTGAGAGCCCGGTCGTCTCGTACCTGGTAGCGTTTATCGCGAAATTAATGAACCTAATGTTTTCCTCTCACTCGTTATTCTTTTCTGCCATTGAAGTCTTAATCATGTATTTCAATGTTAAGTGCATTCTTTCTATATTTAATTTGCCTGGGGATAAAACGCAGTAGTTTTAATGTGCTTAATTTTGAATATTTCATCAAACTGATGCACTAATTCTGAAAAAAAGTTCTGTTCTGGATCAGTCAGAATAACCTGTGGTGCACCAAACACGTAAATGTGATGTTCCATCTAGGATGGTGTCAGAGGTTTCGTTTTTTGTTGGTAGTAATAAAATGTATCGCGGTAATCTGTCCTGGATACTCAAAATATACTTGTTTTCCCCCTTTGTCTCTGGCAACGGGCAGAATATGTCCACGGCTATTTTCTCATGTGAGTTCAGAGATATATCGGGGATAATCTCTGTAGGCTGGTTTGTTATCCTAACTGTCTTTTGAATTTGATAGACAGGACATGACTTGACGTACCTTTTTGACCTTTTCCATTACATATTTAGTGGATTCGCGAGTTTTATTAAAACATTACTGAAAACTGAAGTCTGTGTAGTATTTTGACACATATTTGATCATTTATACTATTTCTTTCCTTTCTATGGATATAAACGTAGGGTCTGCAAAGTGTAGTCGTATCATAGTTAATTTCTTGTTCTTGAGAACGTCTGTCATCCAACCTAGGTTTCTTAGCCATTCATCCTCATTGCTGTTTGCCATATTATCCGTTTCAATTTGTTTTCATAATTTTCCCGATGCATTTGGTTTAACTTTTACCCTTTAATTCGCCACTGGGTTTGCTTTTCACTATATGTAATTATCAAATAGATTGCGATCCTGCTAATTGAGTTCTAGAATTTCCGATTCTTTACCAGTGATTCTTCAGTTGATTCCTCAGTTGATTCTGCTAAGGACTAGCTCATTCTTCTATTGAGTAATTCAATTTTGATCCTGCTGGCGACCATCTCATGATCAGTGATGGTGTGTCGAGTATTTTTATGTTAGGTAATTTTTCCTTTTAGTTTAAATTCTTTCTCCAGTATGTCTGTGTCTTCTAGAGCTCTGCTATCCGCATATTAATGTGTCTGTAATCGATGATCAATCGTAGTTTTTTTCCTTTTTTGGGTACCACCCAAAGTGAAGAGTTAAGCGGAGATTCGGAATGCCTTATGATTCCTTCATCTGGAAGTTGCTGCGTGTGCTCCAGGGTAAATTGTCTGTGGGCTTCTGATAGCTTAAGTGATCTCAGATTCACTATCTTTCCTGAATTCAGAATAATCACGTGCTCTGTTAGTTGCGTACATGGTAATGGGTATCCAGGTAGTGTAAAGCTCTTATTATAGGTTATGTAACGATTTTGTTAATTTGTTATTAAATTGAAGGTTCTATGTGTTTGAACTGTAGTATTTTGTAAAGTTCTAAAATTCTATGAAAGCCTTTATAACCTGTGGTACATTCATTTCCCCTTTTTTTATGAGTCTCGTTTCGAGACTGTATATTAAAGATTTTTCTTCGTAATTTATTTCATCTGGGATTTTAAACGGGGTTGATTTGTAGTTATAAATTGGCAGCCACAATTTCCCTTGGCGTATAGAGTAAATGCCGTCTGGGATCTGCTTTTATTTTCTCCGATCCATACTTTTAAATCCGTATCCTTGACTTGAAGAAGGCATACTTCCAGTGAGTTTTTGCGTATAGTTGCCGTCTTCGTAGAGGGCTCACTTGTTCTCGCCCAGTATCAAAAACTTTTGCGTTGGTTAGTATCTTTCATATTTTCTTAGAAATGGTCATCCTATTATCCCAGATTCCGATAGAGAGCTTCGAAAGGAAATCGTAGAATAAGATGATTGATAAGGAGGGGGAGATTCTATAGGACTGGATGGAGGATAGAGGCTGGGTGGTGGCGAATGATATAGTAACAGGGTGGAGGGTGACGGAGAGATTCGCATTAGAAGGGAGGGTAGAATTAGACCATCAGCCAATATGGGTTGTGGATAAGGGGGGAAAGCGGCAGAAGGCAAGTTGGGGAAGAAGTGTCTAAGGGGGAGAGGTTGAAGTGGACGAGGGAGGGGATAGACAAGTATCAGGAGCAGTTAGGTGGGGTGCACTTTGAAGGGAAGTTGGTGGAGAGATATGACAGGATTTGAAAGATAAGGTGAAAGGGTTCGTGCAAAAAAAGGTATTTAGAAAGAAAAAGAAAGGAATGGTGAAGCCGTGATGGGATAGGGAATGTAAAAAGATGAAAAGGAAGGTAAAGAGGAGGTACAAGAAGTGGAAAGAGGTAACTGCGAAAAGGAATTTCGAAAATTTAATTCATATATAGTCATTTCACAATGTAAAAAACAATTTAAAAAAATCAACCAATCAGTTCCCAAAATGAAAAGCATGCAACTATAACTTTCTATAAAACTTTTATACAAATTTTTAAAACTTGTTATAAAAATGTTACCTGCAATAAGGTCTAAACGTACGTTGGTTAGACATGACAAATAAATTATGATTCTTTAACATCCGAATCCATTGTTTTTTATGTGACCGCATGATCAAATTATTTTATTCATGAAGAATAACTACGTAAACTATAACTTTCATCAAAAAATTCAATTAATTTTTACTTTATTTTTTTCAAGTTTGAGTATTAAGATAGATTGTAATTTATAATATATCAATGCGGTGGCACCACGAACTGAGACTATTTACAGAGGGTCACCCTTTGTAAGACTATTTTGTCATTTATCTAATCTAATCGAGTAGAATACAGTACATACAATAATATCGGCTGAAATGTAACGCGCATATCATGATCAGGAAGAACATATGCGACTAGATTAGAAATTTGGAAAAATTACTGAAATACATTTTATTTTATGCCGTGTATTGAGAAAGTCAGTTATAGCAGCCAAAGATATAACATCTTTAATAACAACTTACATTGGAAGTAATAGTAAAGGTACATAAATCGAAATAATTATCGCTGATCGATAAAATTAGAAATATCCTTTTTTAGTTTCATTAATTTCACTTTTAAAAAGAGGTCAACCTGTGAGTTACAAAACGGCGACTACCATGAAAACTTCCACCATAAAAATACAATGGAGGTCACGAGTTTTCTTATGAAGGATCACAAATATATTCCAAAGTCTGTCTGGACATTCTAAAATTTGCTATCCAATCTTCGTATTCAAATTAAGGAACTATAGTCACTGAGAAATAATATTTAGATGGTAGAAATGACACACTTCAGATCAATCAGTAGAAATTCGTTGTTACAATTTCTTTATTTCTCTCGACGTTTCGAAAACTATAACGTTTTCCTCATCAGGACTTTGAAGTTCCGTTTCCATTTTAAAAATTCATCACATTTTTAATTTTTTCAGAAAATTCTATTCCTCATCT
>CAKNXH010053324.1:0-16521 GCA_932178445.1 Andricus quercusramuli | reverse complement strand
AAATTCATCACATTTTTAATTTTTTCAGAAAATTCTATTCCTCATCTCATAAGCTTCATTTTTGGAAAGAATTGTTGTTACATCTTGAAGCTTATAAGATGAGGAATAGAATTTTCTGAAAAAATTAAAAATGTGATGAATTTTTAAAATGGAAACGGAACTTCAAAGTCCTGATGAGGATAACGTTATAGTTTTCGAAACGTCGACAGAAATAAAGAAATTTTAACAACGAATTTCTACTGATTGGTCTGAAGTATGTCATTTCTACCATCTAAATATTATTTCTCATTAACTTTTATGTCACTCAGACAAACAACAGCGCTTTAAAAACATCATTATTGGAACTATAGTCTAAAAATACTGAGAAGTTCTTCACGGACTGCTCTTGTAAAATTAACAATTCTCGCCTGAGGTTTAATAAACGTACTCTGTAAAGAAAATAAACCGAAAATTTAATGAAGTAGTGCAACCATTTTTTATGAAGATATCGTTTTCCATAAATCAAAAACACGAATAAGAATTAAAATTCTTCAAATTAGAAATGATTTCTCAATCATCTTGTGCAAAAAATAATTCCCAGCATCAGAAGGTTTAGTTTAACATTGTTTTCGGGACTTGCATGTTGGTGGCGGAAATGAGAAAGTGTTTGGTGACAGGTGGTGAGAGGGTTTTACGGAATTTGTGTGGAAGGTGTGAGTGGAGTGTGAGGGTGGAAGCCCAGGAGGTGAGTAGAGTTGTGTGGGGCGAACTGGGGAGATAAAAAGTGTTTTTTGGCATGGGATTGAGGTGAGATTTAGGGAGATAGAGAAAGTGAGGTTAGGGTGGCAAGAAGTCGGAGGAGTTTGTGGTCGGGAGTCTTGGGCCTTTGAGGGGCCAAGGGTGGTTCTAGTAGAGTTAGGGGATGTTGAGGCAGAGAAAGGGGTGTCTGTAGGGCCTGTGAGGAACAGAAAAGAAGGGAAATAAAGGAAAAATTTGGCGGCGAGTCTAAAGAGACATCTGTCGGCTGCGGTGGGTACTGCATGGAGAGGACACAGTTACCGGCGGCAGAGCAGGAGGGAAGCAGTGAGAGTGCTGTCAGTGCTGCTAGTGAAATAGACGGGGAGGAAATTTTCCACGTGCCACGGCGGACAACAGCGCGTGGTTCACTGTCGAGTAGCGCGCCTAGTCCAAGATCCCACTGCATTTTTTGTCAGGTAACACGCCAGCAGGTTAAAGTTACAGGAGATAAAACCTTAGACATAGACGATCAAGGAATGACCCCTGTGCCAGCGCCAAGTCGGTCAAAGATGCGATAAAAATGGATTCTTAGGGATCGATTTTTCCAATATTCACCTGTCGTGAGCCAGCAAGATGAAATCTACACCATATTGTAGAGGGCAATTAGTGCTTTCAGAAAATGTACCTGTGCCACCCCCCACTCGGTCAAGAACCCCCAGCACAGTGGACTAAAGGGGGTAATTAGAGTTAACTAAGTGTATATTTCTAAATGGGTACTAAAATGGGTGACACGGGCATTTTCTCGCGAATTTTATTTGCTTGGGCTACAATACCCCTCACCTGTAATTACGAAATTTTCGAAACGAAGCATTCAAAAACTTTGCAAAAATATTAACAATTAAGAGCATGCTGAGACATGCGGTGTAATAATAATTAAGAAAAAAGTATCTTAAATTTTAATAATTTCCAAGGAATGTTCCTACCAGTTCTATTGATGTATGTGTCCACGATACATAAATCACTAAATCGTCGACCTCTTCAGAAACTGTAAGAGGATTCATTCCGGTTCCTTCATAAGAATAACATGCGGCTATGAGCGTACAGTAGCAGTCACATAAAAAATAAATGGGACTCGAAGCATTTTCCTAAATTTTATTCCGAAACGAAACTTGACATTTTTGTGTTCGGAATGAGCCATTTTTTAAAAACTAAAATTAATTATTCCCATTGATTTTAAATCCTTTCAATTACTTATTTTAATAAATTAATAATTATGTCCCAAAAGTTTTTTTCCAACAAGTTTTTCAAAAAATTTATTTAGTCAAAAATTTATTCAAAATTTTTTTTGTAAACAACAAAATTTGTTCAAAAATCTTTTTTTTTCAACAATTTTTTTTCGAAAATTGTATTCGAAAAAAATTTATTTTCAAAATTTTTTTTCAACAATTTTTTCTGTGAACAATTTTTTTGTACATAATTTTTTTCAAACAAATTTTTTCAATTACATTTTTCTTGGCATGAAATTGTTTTTCCAAAACAATTTTTTGTACAAAAGTTGAACATATTTTGTTTTTAGATTCTGTTAAGACTTAAATTAACATCTAAATAGTAAGACAAATTTTTTTTAAGAATTTCTTTTTCAACATTCTTTTGTATACAAAAAAATTCCTCAAAAAATTTATTTTTCAAACAATGTTTTCAAAAAAAAAATTTTAACATATTTTTCAAAACTTTTTTTTACAATTTTTTTTCAAAATTTTGTCCTTTCAGAAATTCTTTACCTGAACAATTTTTTCACATATCTGTATTCAGACAAATTTTATCAATGACATTTATTTATATGACACAATTTTTTACAAAATTTGAACATATATCGTTTCCATTAATTATTTTCATAAATTCAAAATTATGTCACAAATTTTAATTTGATTCTAATTTAATTAATTCTAATTTAAAAAATAGCTCATGCCGAAGACAAAAATGTCAAGTTTGTAGGCCCTGTGTGCATACAAGGAAGGGGATTCCTAGACTATTGAGATGTTCATTTAAGTCTTAACAGAACCTGAAAAAAATATGTTCACATTTTGTTAACTCATTCTTTTTTAAAACAATTTCACGCAAAGAAAAATGTCGTTGAAAAAAATTATGTAAAAAATTCTGTATAGAAAAAATTTTTGGAAAAAAATTTTCGAATATAATTGTCGAAAAAAAATGCTTGGCAAAAATAGTTTAGAAAAATTGCTTGAAAAAAAAAATTGTCTATTGAGACGTTAATTTCAGTCTTAACAGAACCTCAAAACAAAATATGTAATTCAAAAAATTTGTTTGAAAAAAATGATGTAAAAAAATTGTTCAGAGAATGAATTTTTGAAAAAAATGATGTAAAAAAATTGTTCAGAGAATAAATTTTTGAAAGAAAATTTTCTAATTAAATTGTTTAAGAAAAGGTTTTGAAAAAAATCTTGAAAAAAAACTTTTTTGGAAAAATTGTTGAAAAAAAAATTCTTTGAAAAAAATTTTTTCGCTTACAAGAAAAATGTTGGAAAAACTGTTGGAGAAAAAAATTGTTGAAAACAAAATTTTGAAAAAATTGTGGGAAAAAAATATTTTTCAACAATTTTTTGTGTTCACAACAAAAATTTCGAAAAAATGTTGAAAAAAATTTAAAAAAATTTTTTTATCAAATATATTTTTGGAAAAACTTGTTGGAGAAAACTTTTGGGCCATCATTTTTAATTTATTGATATAATTAATTGAAAGGATTTAAAACCAATGGAAATAACTAATTTTAATTTTTTTTTAAATTTAGGAAAATGCTTCGAGTCCCATTTATTTTTTATGTGACTGCTACTGTACGCTAACAGCCGCATGTTATTCTTACGAAGGGACCGGAATGGATCCTCTTCCAGTATCTGAAGAGGTCGACGATTTAGTGATTTATGTATCGTGCACACTTACATCAATAGAACTGGTAGGAACATTCCTTGGAAATTATTAAAATTTAAGATACTTTTTTCTTAATTATTATTACACCGCATGTCTCAGCATGCTCTTAATCGTTAATATTTTTGCAAAGTTTCTGGATGCTTGACCGAGTGTAGATTTCATCTTGCTGGCTCATGACAGGTAAATATTGGAAAAATCGATCGCTAAGAATCCATTTTTATCGCACCTTTGACCGACTTAGCGCTGGCACAGGGGCCATTCCTGGATCGTCTATGTCTAAGGTTTCATCTCCAGTAACTTTTAATCTGCTGGTATGTTACCTGACAAAAAATGCAGTGGGATCTTGGACTAGTCTGGAAGAGGGAGAAGGCGGAACGGTGGGAAGGAAGGAAGCGAGAAGGTAAGGGAGAGTGAGTCGAGCACAAGTGACGGGTAAGATCACTTCAAGAGGAAGCGAGACAGCCGAGAGAGTCCGGACAAAATTCAATTGGAGAGTCATTTTAAAAAAAGCGTGAGAACACCTAGGTCATCCTCCCCCCCCCCCCCCCAAATGGAGGGAAATGCAGAGAAGGAGGCTTTCGGGATGTTGTTAGGCGAGATCAGGGGGCTGAGGAAGTACGTGAGGGGGACTAAGGAGCAGATGGAAGGCATGAAGGAGGACATGAGAATCAGAGATGAGAGATGGGAAAAGGAGGTGAAGGAGCTGAGGGAGAGAGTAGCAGGGTTAGAGAGGGAAATAAAAGAGAAGGAAGTTAAAATAAAAGAGACGGAAGAGGAGATCAGGTTGTAGAAGGAAAGGACGGAAAAGAGACTTGAGAAGGTGGAGGGCAGGACGGAAATGGAAGTAGGAGACGGGAGTGGGGGAGTGAGATTAAAGGTATTTGGGAGAGGGTAGAGAATATGATAGAAGATAAAGTAGGAGAGCGTAAGAATGAAAAGGAGGAGATGGCGGATAGGGGAAGGATAAGGGCAGTGGAGTTGAGAATGGAAAGAAAAGAAAAGGCTGACAGGAGAAATAATATCGTGATAAGAGGGTTGAAGCTGAAGAGTGGAGAAGGAAGGGAAGGCGTGGAAGAGCTGCTACAGAGCATAGGGTGGGTTAAAGGCAGGGTAGGGATAATTAAGTTGGAGGGGAGGAAGGAGAAGGAAGTGGCGGTTGTGGAGTTGGAGAGTTGGGAAGAAAAGTTGGGGGAAATGCGAAATAAGAACAGGATACAGGATGAGGGAGTTTTCATCGATCACGATTTGACGAGAAAGGGAAGGGATGTGCAGAGAATGATGTATGACAGGGCTAGGAGGGAGAGGAGAGAAGGGAGATCGGCGAAGGTAGGATATCGAAAAATAAGAGTAGACGGGAAGATGTGAGTGTGGGACGAGGAGAAAGAGGTGTTCAACGAAGTGCGGGGGGATTTGTTTCGTAAGAAGTAGGGGGCTGGGGGTAATTCAGGGTAGAGGAGTAGTGAAGGTGCTGTACTGGAACGTTGCAGGGGTAAGGAAGAAGGACGAGGAGTTCTGGTGGTATATCCAGGAATTTGATGTTGTGGGACTGGTAGAGACGTGGGTAGAAGGAAAGGAATGGGATAGAATAGAGCCAAAGCTCTTGAGGTTAAAGATGGATTAGAGGAAAAAGTTCATGGAGAAGAAGAGGAAGAGGGAGTGCAATTGAGGAAAATAAAAATAGGAGAGATAACGTGTAAGTCTGTGATAGTGTACAATAAGGATGGGATGGAAAGAATTAAAGAAAGGGTGGAAGACCTGCTGGGCGAAAGAGAGGAGGGTATGGTGGTACTGGGTGGGGACTTCAACGCGAGCATGGGGAGCGAAGGGGGACTTCACAGGGAAGGGGAGAGCTTCAAAAGGAAATCGAAGGATAAGATAATAAATAAGGAGAAGGAGATTCTAAGGGACTGGATGGAGGATAGAGGCTGGGCGGTGGCGAATGGTATGGCAACTGGGGACGAAGGGGGAGAATACACATAAGTAAGTAAGGTGGGGGGATCGGTGATAGACTATGTGGTTATGAATATGCAAGGATGGGAGGAGATGGAAAAATTCGCATTAGAGGGGAGGGTAGAATCAGACCATCAGCCATTAAGTCTGTGGATAAGAGGTGAAGGTGGCGCAAGACAAGGCGGGGAAAAAGTCTCGATAGGGGAGAGGGTGACCTGGACGAGGGAGGCGATAGAGAAGTATCAGGAGCAGCTTGGAAAGGTACGCTTGGGAGGGGAGTCGGTGGAAGAGATAAGGGAGGATCTGAAAGAGAAGGTGAAAGGGTGTTTGAAAAAGAAGGTATTCGGAAAGAAGGAAAAAGGAATGGTGAAGCCGTGGTTGGACGGGAATGTAAAAAGATGAAAAGGAGTACGTAGGAATGAGAAAGGGGTTTAGATTGATGTGTGAAAAGAAAGAACAGGAAAAGGAGAAAGATTTGGAAGAGGAGTTAGCAAATGTTAAGACAGAGGGGGACGTCTGGAAGATAATAAATAGGTTTAGGAAGCGTGGGGTGGGGGTCAGCGAGAAGATAGGGAGTGAGGAGTGGAGGGAATTTCTTAAAGAATCGTTTCAGGGCTTAGAATCAAGGAAGCCGGATGGGGGAAGCAGAAGAACGGGTGAGGCAGAGATGGAGGAGTTAAATGACGAGGAGATAGAGGAGCAGATGAGGAAGTTGAAAAGGTCAAGAGCCGCAGGGCTGGATAGGGTAGAGAACGAAGCTTGGCTGTTTAGTACACAAGAGGTTAGGGAGAGGCTCAAGGAGGTAGTGAAGAAAGTATGGAGGGGCGAGGGATTCCCAGGAGGGTGGAGAGAAGGATTGATAGTGTCACTGTATAAGAAAGGAGATAGAGATAGGCAGGAAAATTATAGAGGGATAACGGTAATGATTACGGCGTATAAAGTATATGCGATGGCGGTGGCAGAGAGACTACGGAAGGATGTCGAGGGGGAAGGAATATTCCTGGAGACGCAGGCGGGATTTAGGGCGGGTAGAAGTACTGTCGACAACATCTACGTTCTGCAGCACGTGGTGGATAGAGAATTAGCAAAGAAGGGGACGAGAGTGTACACGTTTTCTGTGGATCTCAAATGCGCGTTTCCATCGGTGGATAGGGGGAGGTTGTGGGAGGCGATGGAGGATAGGGGAGTAGAGAAAGGCCTAATTGAGAGGGTAAGAGAGATATATGAAGAGACCAAAGACAAGGTAAGAGGAGGGGAGGGGATTTCGGAGGGATTCTGGATGGATAGTGGGTTAAGGCAAAGGTGTCCACTTAGCACAACGCTTTTTGCGATTTTAATGGCGGATATGGAAAGCAAGCTGAAGGCCGGGGTGGTAGGAGGAGTGAGGATAGGATGGGTGAGAATTTGTTGACTAGCGTATGCAGATGACATAGTGTTGCTAGCAAATAGCGAGGAGGCCTTAAAGTAGATGAGGAAGAGGTGGAGAAGATACCTGGATGAGAAGGGGTTAGAGCTGAATGCGGAAAAGTCTAAGGTTATGGTGTTCAGAAAAGGAGTGGGAAGGGATAAGGGAGGAGAGTGGAAGTGGAAGGGAAAGGAGGTGCAGGAGGTGAAAGAGTTTGTATACTTGGGTTTCGTGTTTTCGAGGAATGGGGGAGTGGATTGTCACATAAAAAGGAGAGTAAGGAGGACAAATGTGGTGATGAGGCAGGTGTGGGGGCTGGGAAAGAAGCTAGTCGCAGATTATTTTGGACGGAGGATAAAATTGGTTGATTCGCTAGTGATGAGTGTGCTATTGTATGGAGTAGAGGTGTGGGGGTGAAAGGAAAGGTGAAGGGGTAAATAGAACTCAGGAGAAGTACGTAAAGTGGACACTGGAGTTGGCAAGGAACACGCTCAAGTATGTTGTCAGGACGGAGACGGGAAGAACGAGTGTAGGGATTCTAGCAGGGAGCAGAGCGTGTAAATATGAGGAGAAATTTTTGGAAGAGGGGGGAATTAGCCTGGTTAGGGAGTTCTGGTGGGAGAAGGAGAACAGGAGAGGGGGTGGGAAGATGGAGGCGGAGAGGAAAACGTATTTTGGAATGAATGGACTGCAAATGGATGAATTGAGAAGGATGCACGAGGAAGGAAGGAAGGTTTATGACTTGGTTAAGCAAAACACCATGGAGAGAGAGAAGACCGAAGGGGAAGAGAGAATAAGAGAGTGAAGGTATAACGGGAACTATGCGTGGATTATGCCAAGGGCAAGAGCGCAATATTTATGTGAGAAAGGAGAGAAAGGAAGTCAGGAGCTTATAGTGAGGTTGAGGTGTGGACGCATGGAGGGTTTCAATAGGTTCTGGCTCCCTCGAGAGAAAAGGATGTGTGAGCTGTGTGGAAAGGGGGAGGCAAGAGTGGAGCACTGGTTGGAGGAGTGCGCGAAGGTGGAAAGAAGTGAGATAAGCATGGAGGTATTATTGCATGAAAAGTGGGAAAAAAGGGCAGTAGCATGGGTGAAGGGAGTGTTGGGTAAGATGGAGATGAAGAAAAGGAAGAAGGAAGATGAATGGAGATGGAAAGATTGTAAATAGGAGAGAAAGTAGATATGAGGAAGATGTAAATATTGTAAGTAGTAGATAAGCAGTAGGGATTAGAGCGAAAACAGAGGTTGGCAAGCGAGGCAATGCGAAAAGGTAGGGACATGCGAGCGAGACGAGGCGAAGCGAGGTAGGCAAGGCGATAAGAGCGTGCGGCGTAGAGAAAAGAAATGGATGGATTTTAATTTTTAACGGTTAGTTTTAAGAAAATTCTGTGAAAATGGAAGTGTAAGCAAGTCAATTTTTTAAGGCCAGCAGGCTGGAAAATAAATAAAATATATCCGACATTGTTTTCGACTTCTGAGTATCACACTTTAAGAATTATTACTTTCTTGTTCATAATACACATTATCAAATACAATGATCGCTAACTCATTTTCGAGTCAACTCAAAATCGGTTCCGACCACCAAGGTTAGGCTCTTGAAAGGCCCGTTTTTTCTTGGTACGACACCAGCCTTTTCTGAGGGGACCTACAGTTTAAGGTGGGTTCCAAACCACCGAAGCCCCGATAGGAGTAAATAGAAAAATTTTCCATTGGTACCGGCTCAGGGATCGAACCCCAGACCTCCTGCATGAAAGTCTGATGCGCTATCGTCTGAGCCACCGAGGCTTCATCGAATATAATTTCTCCTCGTTTCCTCTAAAGCACGTCTAGCATAACAAAGATACGCAAATATGAATTTGTTGTTCCTTTTTTTGAAGTTTTTTCATTAGGTTTATTTTTAAAACTTTAATTCCATTCAGAACAACTAACAATTTTCTGTAATAAATGACGAAAATTACGTCAGAGTCATTGATATTATGCTCCCAACAAATTTGAAAAAACAATTAAAGAAAAGTAGTTTGTCCTAATTATGTTAATAATCAGTATAATTTCACAGCCACGCAAAAAAAGAAAAGTATCCTGATCTGGGGACCAGACATATATATTCCTATGTATTTTGACGCGCTGAATCTGAATCTGCCCTTAGAATTGGCACAACGGGTCTTTTTCTTGACCCTAGCCTAAAAAAAAACCTTAAAATCGCTAAAATGGCCCGTTTTGCTTGTACAAAATCGAACCAGACCTTTATTGCCAAGCTCAGACGTTTCGAATTGGCACTATAGCCAGTCGGATATGCGCGCCCTACTAAAAAAATTTCCGGAATCTTCACAAATGGTCAAAAGTTCTGACGATTTCTAAAAATCCTGACCATTTCTGACAAGTCTGACTATTCCTGAAGATATACTAATTCACATCCTATCAGGTAGCTCATCGGCTAGAACCGCAGGTAGGCGTCAAAACGGACAAAATTTTCAGATTCACCTTCACAGTCATTTAGTATATAAATATTAATAACTTAATATAAGTAAAAAGGGAATATGCATGAATGAATATAAATAAACAAATAATATAAATGACCTGGGAAATATAAAAGGGATTAGGTTTTATGGCATTCTATTATTGGACCCCAAATAAAAGGATCATTCTTCGAACCCAAGCTCTGACGATTTCTGAACATTTTCTCATGAGTTCTGACTTTTTTTAGTAGGGCACTGTTATCTGCTATCTCCATTCCTCCCGCGACATGTGTGCGAGTGGCGCTCACTCGCTGATTAGTCGGGCAATTGCCGCAGTCAGAACGCAACTACAAAGATCGGTCTCATTATTACTCCGTGGTACCTGGGTAAACGGTGTTCATGGCATCATGGCAGGCGCAGATAAGAAATGTTTCACGATGCAGGGATTCAGGACCCCAATATCGGCATCTGGTCAGGGTGGGAAAGCGGACCCTCCGAGGTCGTCATCATACGACCGTAGCTCTTCATCAATGGGTATCGTGGTTGATGAGGAGTCTCATGCTTTCAAGAAAAAAGACAGCGCACAGCAAAAAAATGTAATTTCCATGGATTTGAGGTATTCTTTGAGGTTATGTTTGACGGTTCTGAAGTTATGGATGAATTATTGCCTGATTAGCTCGTAAAATAGTCTGATTAGACTCAACTACCCCAACAATGCATCAATATATTCCCGAGCAGCCAAACTCGCATTTTCCCGGGCTGATCCTTAAATTTGCATAATTGATTTTAACTAATAAAATATTCAAATATTTCAAATGGTCTTCAAAATTTTGAGTCACAATCACTATGTCGTCTAAATAACAAAAAACGTTTGGTTTTAAGTCTGGAGTTATAATTTTATCCATCACTCTCTGGAAATTGGCTGGAGCATTGGTTAAACCAAATGGCATCCTTTTAAATTGATACATGCCTTTTCTAGGGACTGTGAATGCTGTTATTGGTTTTGATTTTTCTTCTAGAGGTATTTGTAAATAAGCTAACTTGAAATCAATTTTTGAGATGAATTTTGCTGATCTTAAAGTGTCCCGAATTTCTGTCATGAGGGGGATTGGAGAGAGTTCCTTTTTTGTAATATTATTATCACTTCTAAAGTCTAAACAAAATCTATTGTCTTTCCCTGGGTTCTTTATCATGACTATAGGATTAGACTGATCGGAACAGGAGGGTTCTATGATATCCTGTTCTAACAATTTATCAACTGTTTGAT
Source organism: Andricus quercusramuli (assembly GCA_932178445.1). Taxonomy (NCBI): domain Eukaryota; kingdom Metazoa; phylum Arthropoda; class Insecta; order Hymenoptera; family Cynipidae; genus Andricus; species Andricus quercusramuli. The sequence continues at coordinate 5,780 of CAKNXH010053324.1, read as the reverse complement.
CAATTATTTCTTTGATTTTGGGGCTCACGTGGTAGTATCGCTGTTTTATGAGATCATGGCCCTGCACATCAATTTTATGTTTTTTTGAATGAGTTCCCCTATGTCTTTTTCCCTGGTGTATTTTTATTTTGTTTTCTAGAAGATTTTATAGTTGAGATTGTTGGCTTGCGTTGAGCTCAACAACGCCTTCGCAAAAATTTCTGGCGAACAATTGTTTTGTTCGTCAATTTTTCCTAAGCTATCCTTAATATTATTTAATTTAATCGCTTTGTTTTTTAAAACAAATGCATTGATTTCTATTATCGCATCCTGGTATCTTATTAGCATTTCGAGATTCCATTCTTGATTTTTCTCGAATAATACCTATGTTATTTTTCCGAAGATTACAATCATTATCTTTGTATTTGATATTGTATTTGCCACTGTGATATATTTTTCCTGGGTTATTTTTATACCCTTTTTCCTAATTGGGGCAAAATTCGTCAAGTGTACCAGCCTAAAAACCTGTTATCTCCGATTTTCTTGAAAGTCCGCGAAATTATTGTCCTAGTGAACCTCTTTTAATTCTCTTAAGGGAACGTCTCTAATACGACGGGTTGTCAACATACAGGGGCTCGAATTCCAACCTTTTACCGCGCACGCTGATACTCAATTTACTATAACTTCTACAAAAGTTATCCAACTTAACTTGTTTATTGGGGCTTTGAAAACGATTTTCCATCAGCTTTACGGGGAATGCAATAATTTTAGATAAAAAAAATTACTTGAGCTCCAGTTTGCAATTTTAAACATATTTTTAAGTTTTTCTCCAAGTGCGTCCATTAAGTTTTTTTTTCAAAATCATGTTTAAAAGAAAGCCTAACTTTCTCCCTCTAAAATGAGCCATGGTCAAAAGTGGGCGAAAGAAATTGATGGAGATACATAACACTTCTTGCGCGCGGTTTCTGCGTCGCAGTGCAGCTAGGCGCGACAATCATGACGTACCGTTTTTTGCGGACTTATTTAATTGTACTTCTTATCATTTGTTCGAAAAAATGTCATTTTTGGCTTGAACGAAATTTAAAATGAAATAAAATTTATAATTCGGGGTGATTTTTATAGTGTGAGTCTTCTCGCCACAGTTTTTTTTCGTTCGTCCCTCTGCTGAATTAAATCTCATATTTAGGAAATATTCATCATCAATAGTATCGTATATCTTGGCAGCCTATTCACTAGCGACGGAAAAATAGATGGGGAGTTAGATAGGCGCATAAATAAGGGTAAGCAGGTTATCAGTAGAGCAGGGTCCATCCTCACAAATAAGAACATAACCAAAAAAGCTAAAATGGCCATACATAATTCTATATTTGTACCGACTGTACTATACGGTAGCGAGACATGGACCTCTCAAGAAAAGGACAGAAGTAAAATCAACGCGATTGGCATGAAACCTCTGCGCATAATATGCGGAAAAACACTGATGGGCAAAGTCCGAAACGAGATAAACCTCAATGAATGTGGTACAAGAGAGACACTAGTTGACACATGGGGAAGAAATCAGTTCAGATGGTTCGGATATCTTGAAAGCATGAAAGATAAATAACTGACCAAACAAGCTTATAAAGGTAAAGTAAAAAGCAGAATGCCCAGAGGTAGACCGCCGAAAGAATGGTTAGAATCTGTGGATGATACACTAATTCGAAGAGACATAAGAGGCCGTAGAAACACGAGAGCTTGCATGAAAAAATGCATGGATGTGAAGGAAGCTAGAGTAGTATGCCTGGACAGAAAAGTGTGGCGACAAATAGTTTTTAAACAGAGTGACAATAGAGTTGATGAGGCCTGAAACAAAGACTAATACTAATGGGCCCAAGTGGGGAACCACACATAACAATTTTGTGAGGCTCTTCACTTGAGGTGATCGCGATAGAGATTGATCAGCAACCTGGGTCGGAGCAGTGTTGTGGATCGAACGTGTCATTTAAGCAAATAACACGAGAATTCTAGATCGATCTAAATTATCCACACCTTACACCTGCATACCTATCTACCTTATACCGATACACCCATCTACACCACACAATTTCCCAACCGAGCAAGTCACGCCCACCCCGAAAGGGAAATGGCTCAATGGCATAATAATAATAGTATGTGACGTTTTTCCTAAAAAAACTGAATAAGTCCGCAAAAGACGGTAAGTCGTGATCGTCGCGCCTAGCTGCACTGCGACGCCGAAACCGCGCGCAAGAAGTGTTATATATCTCCACCAATTTCTTTCGCCCCGCTTTCGACCATGGCTCATTTTAAAGGGAGAAAGTTAAGCTTTCTTTTAAACATGATTTTGAAAAAAAAATTAACGGCCACACTTGGAGAAAAACTCAAAAATATGTTTAAAATTCCGAAATGAAGCTCAAATAAGTTTTTTCATCAAAAATCATTGCATTCACCGTAAAGCTGATGAAAAAACGTTTCCAAAACCCTCATAAAAAAGTTAATTTGGATAACTTTTCTAGAAGTTATAGTTAATTGAGTATCAGCGTGCTCGGTAAAAGGTTGGAAATTCGAGCCCCTGTATGTTGACAACCCGTCGCATTAGAGACGTTCTCTTAAGGGTATTAGAAGGGGTTCACTAGGACAATAATTTCGCGGTCTTTCAAGAAAATCGGACACAACAAATTTTTAGGCGGGTACACTTAACGAGTTTCGCCCCAGTTATAAGTTTACCTGAATTGAATTAGTCTTCTATGCTTGGGTCGTCGCCAGTGTAGAGGATGGGGGTGCTCTCTAGGAGTTGAAATTTGTTTCTCGTGGAGATCATTATTAGGCTAGGGATGTCTTCCAGAGGGTTTGTTACTGGGATTTGAACGTGTTGTGTTTTTTGGGGTTGGTTAAGATTAATAGGTAATGGATGGATTCCATTATCTTCTAACTTTGGACTATTTTTTTCAAGCTCTCTAGTACTTTTTAAATTAATTTCACCTCCAAATTTCGGTTTTTTATTTTTATTTTCGTCTTCTATTTCAGTTAACGGTTTATCCCTAAATTTTACGTTTTTTCTTTCCCTGTTTTCTTTAACTCTTTCATCTTTCGCTTGGACGTCAGGTTTAGGTTCGGTTTTGTTCACAGTTATTGGGAAGGGTAGTGACTGTGAGTTTGCTTTCATTGGATAGCTGATGGGGGGACTCCTTGGTAACCACCAGGTTTCCGAGTCATAATTTAAGGTCATCCGCAGGGCCTTTAGCATGCCCGTGCCTAAAATGCCTGCGGAATCTAATTTCGGGACTAACCTGAATATAACGTGTTTTTCAACTCTAATTGGGATTACTACTTGCCCAATTATGTGGACTGTTTCGCCGTTCGCGACCGTTAATTTTCGCGCGGCGGGCTTAAAAATTGAAAACTTCGAATTCGGGATTTTTCCCAGCAATTCTTTGCCATCGTATGAATGTGTGGCATCCGTATCCACTAGAATTCGAAATAAACTACCTTCAAATTTCGTCATTAGATAAAAAGGTGTTTCCGTTATTTCATCTTTATCCGAATTTAAGATTTCCGGCTTTTCGGTGCTAGGTTTTAGTATTTTTGACCCTAGTACCCGCCCCTCCAGTTTCCCTGGTTATACGCGTAATATGGACATTCTCTTTTAAAATGGCCCATTAAACCACAATGATAACAATTTGAATTGTTTGTGTTTTGGTTAGCGTTTGTGTTATTATTCAGTTTTTTGTCGGAGTTTGAGCTTAGTTTATTTTGTGCTTTTTTGTCGGCATTGTTGTTCCGTTTTTCATTTTTATTCCCGAAATTTGATTTTTGGGCACTTTGATTATTGTTATTATCACCTTAATTACATTCCGTTTTTTCTGTGGGTAATACGATCATTGAGTTACTTTGACCCTGATGTTGGCCAAAAGTCATTTGGTTGACCATAGGGAACATTTGGTAGTAGGGGTTGTAAGTGTACCTGGATCCATTGTTTGTGAACCTGGGTAGGTAATTTGGTTCAAATCTAGGTGGAAATCTAGGTCTGAAGTTTCGTTGATATTAATTTAGAAAAGGTGATGATGGAAATCCAAATTTTGAAAATGAAAATCGATTTTTGTATTTTTTTCAACCAAATTATTTCGGCTATGGTTTCCGTATTGGTTATCATTTTGACGATTTTTATTTTCTCTTCAATCTTTGTTAATATCCAAATTCTTTTCATCCCCACTACTGTTACTGCGTTTTTCTTCATTTTTTCTTCGATTTTAGGTTCGGTAATTTGTAAAACTTGCCCTCGAATTTTGTATTTGGCTAGCTGAGTGTCCCATTCTTTACCTGAGTCCTCTGATTGCTCGAAAGTTTAAAAATCGTTTCATATCATATACATTTTATATTCTATTCTGAGGTTTTTATATGCGCTACGCAGTTCCCATTCGCGGCTTTTTCTGGTGTATAATTTTGTAAACAGTTTCTTAATCTCTGTTAGATATGAGTGAATATCATGTGTCCTTTTTTGATTGCAAAATTCCATTTTTTGCCTAATTTTCTTGGAAAATCTTTTATCGATATAAGCGTTTTTAAAATCTTCGAAAAAAAATCAGATAAAAGTCGCCAGGAATTTTTATTGATTTCGCACCAATCTTTTGCATCTTCGATGAGTAGTGCGTCTAGATTTTCTAAGATATTCCGATCATTTATTTCATAACCCCTTTTAAATCTTGTTATTGTTGCGAAATTTAATCGGCCAATTGCTCATGATTTGGAAGGGGGTTTGGATTATTCCGAATGGGAACATAAATACACTAGCTGAGAGTCACCGATCCTCCAACATGGTGATCCGTGAATGACGGCAGGTCATGTGAGGTTACCGCGATTTTGGATGCTCGATGTACAGAAATGATAAAACTAGGTGAGGTTCCACGACCCTGCAATATGGTGGTCCACTAATGACATGAAAGGTCATGTGAGGTTACCGCCATTTTGGATGATCGATGTAGAAAAAGAGTAAGAATAAACCAGCTGAGATTCAACGACCCTCTAATATGCTGGTCCCCTAATGACATGAAAGGTCGTGTGGGGTTACCGCCATTTTGGATGATCGATGTGAAAGAAAATGACCAATCCTGCACCGAATCGAATTTTATACTCCTACGCCCTACGTTCATGACGTGACTATTCTAACACCGGTTTACTGAATCAATATTATGTCCATTGACTTAAGAATTATTTCTTGTACACCACATTGCGATCAATTATTCAATATTACAAGGATTCATTCACTATTGACAACTTAGACATTTCAAGCACTTAGTAACTACTCTAGCATTTTCAAATCAGTATTATTATAACCTTAGCCCTGAATGAATTTTTGAGTGTTATTACATGTAATTTCAGTATCCCTACCACGACATTTTGATCACGTGAAAAACCCTGAATTTGAAGTCGATTATTAATTACTACCACATTTACCGTGTGGTTGATTCCCTTCGCAACGATTTTCCATCATGGCGGTCTAGTTCTGACATAAAAGGTCAGTTAAGTTTGCCGCCACTTTGGAAAATTGTACATATTAGAAGCTCACTCTCGAACAAGACAGGCCCCGACAACTAAAAACTTAGCTACCCGACACTCCAAAATAACTAATCCGGATTAGCTAGCAACTCATTGTTACACTACTCTCCCCACCGTACTGAATCTCATCGACACCACCCGGAAAAGTTCACGAAGGCGAAATAGAGAGATGTAACGAGGCGTTACGTCTCGTTGCAGTATCCTCCCATTGCGACGGGTCAGATATATATATATATATATATATATAT
>CAKNXH010053323.1:0-31872 GCA_932178445.1 Andricus quercusramuli | reverse complement strand
TAGGGGCGTCACCTCTGTTTTGGCTGGAAAAAAATTTTTTTCCAGCAAAAAACTATTGGAATATGTAATTGAACTATAAATGAAGCAATTTGATCAGGAAAACGTTTAAAATTATTGTTACTTTTGTTACTACGATGTCTCAAATATGGGTCCCTTGAGACAAGAGGAGACGGGACGTTGGAAAGGGGTAGGGATTTGACCAACATTATTTTTGTGACCAGTCTGAGGGGTGCCTTCCCGCCCCCACAAGACGTTGGAAATGGGTAGGGGTTTATTCAACATTATTTTTGTGACCATTGCATATCTATTTTTTATTTTTGTGACATACATATCTCGATTGCCATCGATAGCCAAGGGCGTCCTTTCGTCACATATCGTGACAGACCCATATTTGAGACATCGTAGTGACAAAAGCAACAATAATTTAAAACGTTATCCTTATCAAATCGCTTCATTTATTGTCCAATTAAAGATTGTAATAGTTTGTTGCCGAATAAAAAAAATTTTTCAGCCAAAACAGAGGTGACGCCCCTATTCTGCAATTGCACCAATCCCTTAATTATTTTCAAAGTTTGAAATGTTCAATTTAGAGAATATTCAAATTTAAAATTAAGCAGTTTTCCACCAATTTTCAAATGCCTAATATAATTATTAAGTTGCCGAATATGATACAATGTAATTAAGCACCTGACAGACTGCTTCATGCCCTCAACCCTTGGGTATAATGAAAAAGTAGTATAAGAAGTGAAGTATTGGAATATTATTTCGAAAAATAAACTATCATTTCCAAACATTTTTCCAATCATAATGCCAATACTTTCACACAATGTTTTTCCATTCGTGTATTTTTTTAGTAATTTTGTTTTCAATGCCAAGACTCGTAGTCGCATCGTCAATTATGTACGTCAGCTGGCAAGATGTCTTCACGCTGAGGGATAAGCAATAACACCAATTGCATGAGAAAAAACTTTGTTTTTATTATCTTCAAAAAAATTATATTTCACCATAAGTGTATTTGGATGTTATTTTTTGTTTTTCAAAAGCTGTTCAATTGCGTAATAAAATCGCTAGAATAAAAATTATCGATTTTATTATTTAATTAAATAGCTTTTGAAAAATAAATAATAATGTCCAATACACTTATGGTAAAAACTCATTTTTTCCTCCAAATTATTTTTCTTCTCGTGCAATTGGTATTATAGTTTGACCATCGGCGTGCAGACATCTTGTATTTCTCCCACCTAATATGAAATACCCAATAATGGTATAAATTTGGAAAAATAGTAGCAAAATAGTGGCATGCATTTTTTAAAATTATAAACTTATAATATAAATCACACAGGCCGCTGAAATGCTTAAAAAAATCGCATAAATGTAGTGAGAGTTGTAATCGGTTTACATGTACTTTTGTAACAAAAAATTATACCTATATGACTAAGTATATTTCTAGACTTATTATTAATAGTTTGACTTATATTCTAGATGTGCGAGTCCACAGATGAAAAAAAAAACGTATCTGGTATTTGTATCTGATATGAAAAATCAAAATGACCACATTTATGATACTATATTATTCTATTCTTTGAATAAACATGTGTTTCAATTTTGAAGTTTTTAAACTACATTATGGACAAAATTAAAAAACTTAATAAAGTGATTTTACAGAGGCTATAAATAATGTTTGTAATAGACTTATTGTTAGAAAAGTGTAATTTACTTTAAATTTCCGTCCGTCGATATTTTGCGACATCTTTACCGTGTATTACCTGTTAGATAAATTTGAAATTATAACTGCAAAAGTTTTAGAGTATTCATTAATAAATCTATTACATCAATTATATTACTGTCAACATTCAACAACTCCCCATAATAAAGTTATTTTACGAGATTACTCATGTTTTTATTAGACTATTGTTAGCTATATATACATGAAATGGGGATGGGGAAAACTGATGGCATAAGAAGAGTAGGTTATTTTGCCCGACGGGTAATGCAGAATTGGTATTGATTGCAATAAATAAACATAATTGCATAAAGAAATGATTTGTGAAATGTAGTCGGAATCAAACCTGTATAAGGGACTTGTTCATTTTTATCCGTAATTAACCTGATTAAATAGATTTAATATAGTTTTTGAAAATCTGTCCGACAGATAATTATATGTCAGACAGATTTTTAAGATTTTCAAAAACTATAATTAATCTATTCAACCAGGTTAATTACGGATAAAAATGAACAAGTCCCTTGGATAAAATTATGTTACAGATTTCATAAGTAAAGACTGTTAATGCATTTAGGTAACCAAATATAATTAAATTCTAATTTCCCGCTTGAAGTTAAGTTACGCGACAGGTTTGATTCTGACTACATTTCACATATCATTTCTTTATGCAATTATGTTTATTTATTGCAATCAATACCAATTATGCATTACCCGTCGGGCAAAATAACCTACTCTTCTTATGTCATCAGTTTTCCCCAGCCCCATTCCGTCAGATGAAATAAACTACATACGACTCTGACTACGTAGCCACTCCGTTTATTTGACGACACTGTACAAAAAATTGTTCTGATGATTTTACCACTTTCAGAGTAGGTCCGATTATTACCTACTCCCAAAGTAACGTTTTCACTGACATTAACGAATATTCACTTTTAATATGGATTTCAACTTTTAGGTTGTGTAAGTTTCCAGACAGATTCTGTAAAATTGCAATGCGTTATGAATTTGTAGGTGATACTATTCTAACCTGAAATATTCTTGTTCTTATTCAACATGGTAACTTTAGCATCTACATACGAAATGTGAATAATTCGTCTTTTTCCATACAAATTTGGTCGTTGAGAAACGATGTACACAAAATATCACAGCCAAAACACAATAATAATTGTCGAAGTCGACTCTTGAGTTTCTGAGTTGCTCCGACTTCTTCAGAGTTCTTTGAACATGAGCAAAATATCTTTGACACGAGGCATAAGGGGCAACTCTAAAACTTTACAATTACTTGTACTTATACTACGTTAAGAGCTGTGCAAGTTCCCCGCGCTATCAATTATCAAATTTCAAGACGTGAGATTACGTCGGAAAAAGGAATTTTTAACAATTTCTGTAATTTTACCAGCGTCAACAAAATCAACACTCTGAAAGTAGGTCCATTTATTACCTACTCTGCAAGTCACAGATTCACAAGCAGAAACTGTATTTTTACAACGCCTTGCTATAGTGTCAGTCTAAAAGTGGTAAAGTTACAAGATTGGTTGGAACTTCTGACATGCAAGTGGTATTCATCCTATAATCAAAATAGTAAAATTGCACCAATTTTTTGTTGGTAATTTTACCATTCTAAGTGGTACCATTTTTTAATTTTTTACAGTGTAATTCTGTGAACAGGAACTTGAAATTGTATAATTTTGAAATAATGTCTAATTTTGAAGTCCTTTGAAAACTATTTATTTGATCTTCGGTTTATTGGTGTAGTAAATACATGCTGATTTTTTTGTTTTTTATTCTAATGATCTTTAAATTAAACTTGTGCAACTTAGGCGCAGGGACATTTTCGAAAGGGAAATTTAGATAAAACTTTAAATTTTCTCTGTACTTTCAGTTTTATGTCAAGCAGCAGATGGCCTTATTTGTTCCGAAACCAAAAACAACACATTCAAGAAGGATATTCCTTGTAAATGGACGTGAGTGAAACATTCTTTTTTAATTTAAGGAAGAATCGAGCGTAGCTAGGAAGTTCTTGATAAACCTAATTAATTAAAAATATGTTAGTTAAGAAGAATGTTTATTTTATAGGACATTTTTCGAAATATCTTCCGTCCTATAATTTTCAAACTAATCTCTCATTTCATAACTGCAACTTTTTAAAATATTTTTTTTAAATGTTGGACATTTCCAAGTAATATAGTTACAAAATGTGTGAGATATTTTGAAATTTAAGATGGTGAAGTCTTATAAAATTGTTTAAAGAAGAAATTGAGCCCGCATTCATTAAAACTCCTAGCCATACTCGATCCTTTAAAGATTTTTCTCCCATTATTGTTTTTCACATTTCTCTGTTTATAGCAATGGATATTCCTTCGAAACATCTCTACTACTCTCAATATTTCTTGGTATGTTTGGGGCGGATAGGTTTTACCTTGGATATCCCGCAATAGGACTTTTAAAATTGTGTACGCTCGGATTTCTTTTCCTTGGGCAATTTTGCGACGTAATATTAATAGCAACGCAGACTGTTAGGCCAGCAGATGGTTCGTATTATGTTATGCCCTACTTTGGAGCAGGAGTATCCGTTATTAGGAGTAATAATTTCACGTATCGTCTCCCGCAACATGATTGGTGACAAAACGTTATTTTCTGATTTATTTTATTATTTTTTGCCTATTGATGTGAATTATAATAGTAATGTACTATGTTTATAAGAATATGTGATTTTTCTACCGATTAATTAATTTTGATTTTACGCTATGTCTAGAGTTCCAGACTTCAATAAAGTGAGCTTTTTTTATAAGTATTTCTGAAGCATTCATTACTGAAAATTCATGAATGAAGCCGTGATTAAAGTAAAATTATATAACATAATTGTGATTTCGATAATTCCAATTTCAAATTTTCGAATTTTGGCAGTTTTGAGTTTGAAATGTTCAATTTATAAAATTTTCAAGTCTAAAATTGTGCACTTTTAAATAAGCAATTGTAAGATGTTTTTATTTCGAAGGCCTTAAATTTAAAATTATTTAATTTTGAAACCTAAAATTAGAAAATATCAATTCTTAAGTCTTAATTTTTTATTTTTCCGCCTAAATCGTTTCAAATTTAAGTTTATTGAAAGCCTCTGATTTTATATCTCATAATTTTGAATGTTTTTCATTTACTTAAGATAATGCCTTCTTTTGAAGCCCTTAGAATTAATCATATCCAAATTAGAAGGCTTCCATTTTATCTCATTTATACATTTGAGCTTAGAATTTAAAATTGCTCAATCTTTAATGTTTTAAGTGAGGCGGTAGCAATCCTGCATAAATAAACTCTGCACAGCAAAACTGTACATACACGCGGGAACTCTAAACAAGTTTATTTGGCAAAATCAATATTTCAACCCATCACAGTTTCACCGACTTCGTAAAACTCTACAAAACGTTGTAAATTAAATTTTTCGAATTTCAACAAACTCTACACAGTAATACTCGGAATGCAAAAATTCTACACAAGATAATTTAATCAATTATATTTTTTGAACTCGTCACATGTTTTGAAATAAATTATGTTTAACCGTACACCGAAAAACATGACACAAAATTATAAATTAGATTTTGCTAATTTAAATAAACTCTACACAATAATATTCTGCGCGAGAATACTCAACGCAAGCCAATTGAATACTTTTTTATTCTTTTAATTTAAAAAACTTTACCCAAATTATACACTGAAAAACTCTACATACAATACAATAGACTTTTATCTTAGTTTCCTTGTTTTTCTTTCCTCTTCTTTATTTTGGTTTTTATAAATTTGAATGGTCATTGTCCAAATTTGCATTCTGGATTCTCGATTTTTTAATTTCCAAGAATTTCGTAGTTATACCTCTAAACTTTTTATAATTACGAAAATAAATTAAAATTAAAAAAATTTGAGAATAAATAAGCGTTTTTCAGTGCCTTTAATTTACATAGTCAAATTGTAAGGGGTGCGCAAAAGCTTGCGAGTTTTTCATATGTGTGTCGAGCCGAGCTGCGAGCTAAGAAATGCTCGCGGACCGACCAAAGTTTGCGGACCGACAAAAGCTCGCTCAAAGACTCAAAACAGCTTGAAGGGATCGTAAAACATGAACTGCACCACAATATTTGATCGCTTTGCTCGACCGAATATTACTGCAATGATATGAGGCGATTTTTAATGCATGCAAGTCATTGATACGCAGGGAAACACATTTTCTTTAAAAATCTGACTCCTTATCAATTTTACGCAAAAGAAGAAAAAACAAATTTAATCTGTTTTAAGAGGTCTCGTTATAATTAAATTTCTTTTAATTTCGAGAACAAAACTTTTAAAATCGAATGAAAATTTAAAGATATATAATTACACTAATATACAGGGTTTGTACTAATGGGAAGTGACAAAATGTTTTCGATAGATTTTTACACGCTGAACACGAATCTGGACTCAAAAGTTGCCTATCATGTATAGTTTTCTGAGAAAATGGGGGTTGAAACCCCCTAAAAGGTGTTTTTGGTTATTTTTGGATAACCGTGGGCACTAAACCCGGAGTCCTAGATCCTTCCAAAATGTCTGAAATTGAAGCTTGTCATTTCCCCTTTCGACCCCAATAAACCAAAATTTAATCGTATCTGACCTTGAAGCCCCGTGCGCCTTTGAGCGCAGGGTTGATTCTAAAGGGTGCAACGTTAGCTCATTCATCCATGGGTCATTCAGCGTTGTTCTTACAACTAGCCTTGATCCAAATTTTCAACGAGAAAATTCTCAAGAATTTTATTCCTCAATTGAAATGGGTTCAATCAATTGACTCGAGGGTTGTTTTGAAGGGCTGCTTTGTTGATCATCCCATTCAAGGGGAGATGAACGCTCTTACTATTGTTGATCCGTATATGAAATGTGAGCCGATACCATATTTTTTTATTTTTAGACTTCACAAACTGAGATGAGGTTAACTATTCAACTTAAGGGTTGTTTTTATAGGGGGCAATGTACGCCGATCCATCCACAAGGCACACAGGGCTTCAGGGTCAGATGCGATTAAATTTTTGTTTATTGGGGTTGAAAGGGGAAATGGCAAGCTCTTCAATTTGAGTTTTTTCCAGGTTTAGTGCCCGCGGTTATCCAAAAATGGCCAAAAACGCCTTGGGGGGGGGGGGAGGGTCAACAAACATTTTTCTCAAAAACTATACGCGATGGACAACTTTTGAGCCCATATTCGTATTCAGCGTGCGAAAATCTATCGAAAACACCTAGTCACTTAAAATTAGCAGAACAAAAGTTGCAATTTTCAGACCAGTGTTCTTTTTGAAGTATAAATTCCTGTTACTAATATTAATATTATTTCTGTTAATTTCGGTGCGCGCGTGTCGAGGTTTTGCACACTCCTACAAATTTTATACTCTACATCTCATTTCATATGGGGCGGTTCAAAGAATACGTGACGCCTTGAGGGGGAGGGGGTCACTTAGAGTGTTACGCTAATGTTAAAGTTACATGCACTTACTATAGAAAAAACGTTACATGGAGGGGGAGGTAACATTTTCAGATAAAAGCAGTCGAATTTTTTGAACCACTGCCGCTAAACTAGGTCAAATTTAAATAAAAACACTATTGTTTATGTTTACTGAATCACTAGATTTATTCAATAGTTTTGTTTTAATTTATTGTTCACATAGCTTACGTCATGGACTTTTCCTACAGATTAGCCAATAAGAAAGTAGATCAATTTGCTCCGCCTACAGGATGTGAGTCCGAAAATGAGTCATTCAATGATTGACATGTTTAAACACGAAAAAATCTAACCAAGTCCAAAGTCCATTCTACATCTGGTCTGACTGACGCCATACACTCATTAATGATACTAAATTTAGACCTACGACTCACTAAATAAACAAACACTTCACTTTAAGACGCAATTATTGTGTACTGCGTAGATGTTTCAGCTAACATAACCTAACTTCAGGATAGAGAGAGAGAGTACTGCATTATGTGTAACTATTTTATGCAACTAACAGCTTGCAACCTATTTAGGCTTTGTACTATGAAGTTTCTCATACTTGAAACTTCCTTTCAAGTTTTTGTACTCGAACGTTATTTTATATTTATATTTCAGTTTCTGATCATTTAAAATGATTCAAATTGAATTTGGAGCTTCTTGCCGCGCTCCCTAGAGTTCGCTGGTGTGCATTTTATGTTACGGGCCGCGCATTTATATACGCGGAATTGATTCGCTTGTAGAGTTCCGTTGGTGTGAATCCTGAAAAGGAACCGGGAAATTTGAAGTCAATAAAATAGATTTTCAGATTTACAATGTACGAGTATAATTTATTTATTTTGACAACTCTCTCAACTAAGTCCGGATTTACATAAACTATCTATAAGAGCTACGATTTACAAAATGTATGTCCGCGAGTTCTACTCCAGTTGTGCAGAGTACAATTCTGAAGTTCCACGAGGGAACATGCAGACGCGTTTTGGGTAGAATTCTATCTGACTAGCCTGTGCCCTGACACCGTTCACCCAGCCGTCACTCACTCTCACGCATCCCCACTCTCGATTTCAGGCCCCGTCGGGGCGGGTCCACTTTCCGAAGTTACACGACTGGAAAAGGACCCTCCCCGAAGAAACCCGAACTTTGCCGGTTCAATCCGGTATTTCTTCAGGTATTGCAGAAAGAGAGTTTCTCAATCATAAAAATAATCATTTTAAAGCTTTCCTCTACGTGCCTAACTGAACCCTAAGCAGATTTAGTAAGTTTCTATTTTATAGAGTCTGTTAACCCTGGCCACTTTAGGGCCCTATCCTCTGTAAACTCATTTATACTTATCCTACCATCCAGACTTAGTTATCCCTCTTCCTTAATTCTAATACAACAATATTCAGAGACTTACAAAACATCTTAAAACTAAATTTACAACATGCAGCTGCGTTGACTACTCGTAGACATAATTTCAGTTTATTCTAAAGGGAAATAAACTACTTTATTTCCTAAATAAATTTACATCCTTTCCCCAAGGTCCTTTCTTAATTATTATAAGTTCTGAACGTGAGGACTTCGCTTTTCGCAGGATTCTAAAATCTTTTATCTTAGAACATTATAAATACTCTAGCGAACTTATTCGAAAGTTCCCGCATAAATGATTCGATTAATTTAATCGAATGTGATCGAGCGAGGAACAGCTGGAACAGTCGCAATAGTCGCTCGTTACACCTCCGCCCTTATTAATAATTTTACGAAGGAAAATGTGAAAAATGTGTTCCGACGCCTCATGCAAAACTGTCAGCAGTGTTTTTGTAAGTAAAAGCAAAGATAATATCTTGGCGAAAGTGTCAGTTAGTGAATCCCTCATGAAATACGGTTGTAAAGACCGAGCACCTGGCTCATCTCATCAGTTATTTTAATGTACCCTAACCTAAAATTTAAATGACGTTTTCATAATAATAGAATTGGTTTTGACATGTGAGTTAATAAAATAATTGTACTAATTTCAGAAATTGTTACTCATGAGGCGTATAAGCGAGTACCAGTCGCTTAACTCTCACTCCCTCCCTTATTTAGAGAGAAGTTATTTGCGAGTTCGTAAGGAATATATTTAGAAAACTACAAGTTATTGAAGAGGAATAAAAGTAAAATGTCAAGGTATGTACTATAGTAGTTAAAATATTCATTATGCCTAAATGACATATTCTACCAAATTCTTGAATAGTCAATATGGTATTTTCATTTGATATATAATTATTTGTATTTTCATTCAGGTTATTTACACTTTATGCCTATAGTGTTGCATGGGATCATACACCCTTTTCTTTTAATCCACATTTTCATTTACAGTTTGCTGATCTGGGAAAATTTTTAGTGTTTGTGGTCGAAGGCGATTCATGTGCACTATTTTTGACTTTCCTTTACCGATGTCTAGTTCAACATTGTGGTCATTAAAGCTTGGATAATTTTGAATGGCCCTATATACTCTGTATCTAATTTTGAGGATTTTGTATTTTTCTGTAAGTATACTGGATCGCCTACTTTATAATTTTGCGCGTTTAATTTCTGGTCGTAATATCGCTTAGACCGTTCTTTTGCTGCATGTAAGCGTTCTTTAGCTTTTTCTTGGGTCTCGGCTAACTTTTCTGTTAAGGTTTTTAAAAATAAGTTGTACGTTAGAGGCAGTTCACGTTTGGCAAATTCTGAGGGAATTCGAGCAATTTTCCCAAATATCAACTCGTGTGGAGAGAACCCCGTCCCCTCATGCTTAGAGGTATTATATGAGAAAAGTGCAAAGCGAAGCCATTTGTCCTTTCTAACGACCCTAAAGATTGGGGATGAAATGCTGTGGATCTAAGGAGTTTGATTTTAAATATTTTAGCAAAGGTATTCATTACCTGACTAGTAAAGTCACTGCCTTGATCGGTGTGGATTACTTGGGGACATCCGAAACGCGTGATAAATTGTTCAGCAAAGGCTGAAGCAATTGCGGTAGACTCCGTAGAACGTAATGGCACAGCCTCGGAATATTTGGTTCAACTATCCTGAATGGTCAAGACGTATTTATTTTTATTTTCGGTTTCAGGGAGAGGACCTACAATGTCCATTTCTACCTTTTCAAATGCCTCTGAGGGTGTATCGGTAATTCTCATGGGCAATTTTGTCTTGACTCTGACGGTTTTATTTAATTTACATTCTTCACATTCCCGAATGAATTTTCTAATTGCCTCACGCATGTTCGGCCAATAGAAATTTTCGCGAATTCTAAGATAGGTTTTTGTGGATCCTTTATGGCCACCCGTTGTTGAACAGTGATTTTCCCTAATTAATTTTTCACGGTCTGTTTCAGGTGGAATTTCTATCTCGCCATAGCAAATGGTAATCGTAAAATCATCCTGACCAAAAAGCTTACGAAACTCAGCTTCTACCGATGGCCAGGAGATCTGATTGAGCCCATTTCCAGTTCTCGAAACACTAAAGTTTTTTATTTTGAGCTCATCTACTGCACATTTAAGTGCCCAGAGTGCAGTCACGACATCGTCATAGTAAGTTTTTGAATCGAAGGTTTTCTTCACTATCAAATTAAAAATGCAATAATCCTCATATTTTACAACTATTACATTTCCTACTTGTAAATTTTCAGGGTCTTCATGCTTCAAGTCTTCATATTTTAATCTAGCTCCGTCGATCAATTCTTTACCGGTTTCTGTCGTTAATTAGCAGTCTGATGGAATAAATAAGACCAGATTGTCGTCGCGCATGAATAATCTATCCTTTGAGATTTTGATTACTGAAAACTCGTAGTTTGGGAGTGTATCGTCTTGCTCAGAAGTCACGTCTGTCTCGTTTAGTTCTGGGTCGTTTTGTGATATCGGAAAGCACGGATGAGTTTCTCTCTCAATTTTGTTATCTCTGAAACCATTAGGTCTTGCATTATTGTTTTTAAAAATGAAACATTCTTGAAATTTAGCTTTCGGATATTCCTGTAATATACAACCAAATTCAAAATTGTCAATAGAATTTGCATCATCTGATTCACATTTTCTTAATACATTAATCCTGATTTTAGGGTTGGGTCCACCGCTCTCAATACTGTCTTCATCAGACACAAAAATACCACATGTGGCCTCACCCATGGTGTGAGTAGTGCAGTCCCTGCCATTATCGACAGGGACCGCCCCACGACCGCAGGAACTGTTGGTCCCGTCCTCATCCACGGTGTCAGTAATGCAGTCCCTGCCATCATCGACAGGGATCGCATCACGACCGCAAGAATCAGATACAAAAATATCATATATGGCCTCACCCACGGTGTGAGTAGTGCAGTCCCTGCCATTATCGACAGGGATCGCCTCACGACCGCAGGAACTATTGGTCCCACCGATGAGTTGATACTGCTCATCATCACTATTTTCCTCCGCGGTCTCAAAGGCTTCATCCCCAGAATCAGGTTCTTGACTTTTCTCCTTAACGAAATTGCAACTAGAATATACACCATGCAAATCGTTGTCATCATTTTCTAAATTCGCCCCGAGGAAAGCATTCTCGATGCGACTGTCATTTTCTCTGTCTTCGGATAAGGAATGAAGGAACACAGGAACACTCAACAAGGCAGGAACACAGCAACAATCATCGATGCAGGAACACAGGAATAATCATCAGGGCAGGAACACAGGAACGATTAAGAAAATTCAGTGACTCAGCAAAGTTCAGCATTCAAAATTCAGCATCTCAGGCAAAAAATGTTTGATTGAAGAACTGGATTTCATTAATGGCTCAGGAACAGGTCTGCAACAGTCAGCCGTAATCACTGAATATCGAAGTTCTTTCCACTCGCGAACAAGTAAAAGTTCGAAACTAATATTGTTTTCTTTTCTTATCAATTTTCAGGTCCAATAAATCACTAAACAAGAAATAGCTGTCTGTTCTTTCCTATCGGCCTAGGAAGAAAAGTTAAATTTGAAGAAACAGCACTATCACTTCACGGAAGCAACACACGATTAGAACGCTCACAAAAACTCAGTTTCTCGGAGTATTCACAAATTCCGCACATAAATTTTAATTTTTCCCGCACCAAAACTATCCCGGTGACGAGCCCCCAAATATGTTACGGTCCGCGCATGTATATACGCGGAATTGATTCGCTTGTAGAGTTCCGTTGGTGTGAATCCTGAAAAGGAACCGGGAAATTTGAATAGTCAATAAAATAGATTTTCAGATTTACAATGTACGAGTATAATTTATTTATTTTGACAACTCTCTCAACTAAGTCCGGATTTACATAAACTATCTATAAGAGCTACGATTTACAAAATGTATGTCCGCGAGTTCTACTCCAGTTGTGCCGAGTACAATTCTGAAGTTCCACGAGGGAATATGCAGACGCGTTTTGGGTAGAATTCTATCTGACTAGCCTGTGCCCTGGCACCGTTCACCCAGCCGTCACTCACTCTCACGCATCCCCACTCTCGATTTCAGGCCCCGTCGGGGCGGGTCCACTTTCCGAAGTTACTCGACTGGAAAAGGACCCTCCCCGAAGAAACCCGAACTTTGCCGGTTCAATCCGGTATTTCTTCAGGTATTGCAGAAAGAGAGTTTCTCAATCATAAAAATAATCATTTTAAAGCTTTCCTCTACGTGCCTAACTGAACCCTAAGCAGATTTAGTAAGTTTCTATTTTATAGAGTCTGTTAACCCTGGCCACTTTAGGGCCCTATCCTCTGTAAACTCATTTATACTTATCCTACCATCCAGACTTAGTTATCCCTCTGCCTTAATTCTAATACAACAATATTCAGAGACTTACAAAACATCTTAAAACTAAATTTACAACATGCAGCTGCGTTGACTACTCGTAGACATAATTTCAGTTTATTCTAAAGGGAAATAAACTACCTTATTTCCTAAATAAATTTACATCCTTTCCCCAAGGTCCTTTCTTAATTATTATAAGTTCTGAACGTGAGAACTTCGCTTTTCGCAGGATTCTAAAATCTTTTATCTTAGAACATTATAAATACTCTAGCGAACTTATTCGAAAGTTCCCGCATAAAAGATTCGATTAATTTAATCGAATGTGATCGAGCGAGGAACAGCTGGAACAGTCGCAATAGTCGCTCGTTACATTTAATTCGCAAACGGGCCACACCGTCACACCTCCTATCAGGGATGCGCAGTTACGCGTAGCTGGAGGGTTTTGAAGTAAAATACCTAAGTGAAGTATTTTACGTAGAAAACAGGTAAAATACCTAGTAAATTAAGTGCCAAGATGGCGGAGCTGTAGAACTGTGCATAACCTCAATTTTTTTTTAATTTCTGGTATCGGCATTCGTAAGGGCGTAAGAGTTTTTTTTCAATGCCTATATTGTTAATTGAAATATAATAATGTTAACCAGGGATGTGCAGTTACGCGTAACTGGAAGTTTTCTACGTTTAATACCTAAAGGAGGTATTTTACTTAGAATACCTGGAATATGTAAAATACATGTAGAAAACCTCTGATTGGCTGTTTGATTCGAGGTTTCAATTTCCCACCTCAAAGGTGGCGTCCTCATATGTAGAATGTTACATCCTGAAAGGTGCGATTTTGCTCTCAAGAGATGGCGGGATCGTTGCTGCGTTGAGCTATTAAAATAGCAGACCTGGAAGTGGTAGAATTGGCGGTCGATTCAAATAAAAACACTTGAAGTTTGCACAAACCAAATTGAAGTATTTATATATGACATTGCAAATCGGATCGAAATTGAGTCGCGCACTTCACCTAGTCTACGTGAACATATTTAATACAGTAGAAGCAATATTGGTCAAGCTGTTACACAATATGACATTCAAAGTCCAGTCTTATGTATCACTCGCGCAAAGACGCAGAGTTCGTAACTCGTCTCTCGTTTCGAAAAGGAAATTATAATTTTGCGAAGAACAGTTGAGCAAAGGTTAAAAGAGAAGTTCACGACACGTGGTGAAAATCTAATCTGGCGAGTTTCGTCGAGAAACACGTATCCGAAGCTGCAAACTCCCTCTGAGAGGACCCAAAACCCACCTTCGCGACTCTGCTCAGCCAATTGCAATAGGCGGGGGCGTGAGAGAAACGCGCGCAGTTTTTGGGTCCCCACGTGGGCTAGCGACCACGATGCCTTCCAAATTTCTGGGGTTTTGACATGTCGCCCCTTTTACGAGCGCGGGAGGTCTCAGGCTGATGTTAACCAGAGTGTAGCTTTCCCGTCGTAAAGAGAATCGGTATGTAATTTGACTCTCCCTCAAATTCTAGAGGGTCTTAAGAATGCAGGCCCTCCGTGTTTTTAGGTTTATTTTATTACTTTTCAAGGAAAAATAACGTGATTTAAAGCTGAGGTTGATCTAAGTATTTGAACATACTTTCAGAAGAAAGAACTTTAAATTTATATCTTTTCAAGAGAGCCGTGGTCTGGGGACCCACTCGGTAGAAAAGTCGTAAAAGTCAAGAGTCATATTATCCAGATATACTTCATTTCTGTTTTCCATGTATCGTAAAATGAGATTTCGCTTCGAAACGAAAGACGAGCTCTTATTTCTAAACCGAGGTTATAAGTAATTAACCCCAGGCTCGGTCAACTCTGTGGGAAATAAATGGCGAAATTCTGCGCCATCTGTGATGAACCAGAGAACTACAGACGCGTGCATGTGTTGGTTTTTATATATGTATATGCCCCTTCCTTACATGTGTTGAATACTAGAATAATTCAACAAAAAATGAATTATAAAGACAGAATGAAGCAAATAAGGAACAAAAAATAGGAAATTAAAGATAATTATCATTTTATTTCCCATTTGACGTTTCTCATTCACTTAATTTTGCCTTTATTTGAAGGACTGCCGTACAGAACAACATAACCAACAAAATCGGATTTTTCGGGAGACTGAAATAATATTCTGTAAAATCGAAAGCACCATTTAGAGATAAAACAATGCTTCACACCCAAGCTGGAGTGTTTCTCGATTGAGACAAAAAAAGAATGATTGAACAAAAATTATCTACAAATTATCTGAGAAATAGAATGTTGAAGTTTACAATTTCAAAGTGACAGGAACCTGAAATTGAAACAGGATCGGTTACGGATAACAATAAAAAGTGCAATTTTGTGTTCAAACAACAAATAAAAACTTGCTCCCGAGATATTGAGTTTATGAATTGGAAGAAAGTGAGTTAAATTAGAAAAATTTAACCAATTCCGCGTATATTTTTCGATTCACATGTACTTTGACAGCCACAACCACAACAAACAATTTGCCGCGCACGCGCTTTTTACATCGCCCCACCCTTTGGTGTTGAAAGTCTGCGCCATCTGCGATGGGCCAAAGAACTAATATGGCACCCCTCAATGCCTCTCAGTCCCCGCGCCCAAGTCCTAAAAATTCGCCATTTCCCTGTACAGAGTTGACCGAGCCTGATTAACCCGTAGTATTGCGTTCCAATCTAAGTCTTATATTTAGATTGCCCGCGCATAACGGGTGAGGTGGAGTTCATAACAGGGATTCGCTAGTCGCAGATTTACTTAATTTATAGCCGAGAGATGGCGCTGTAATTATTTAATATTTTATCCCTACGTTACAAGAACAAGACGTAATTTACATCATGTAGAAAACTGATGACGTAAAATACCAGGTAAATTACCGTAGAAAACCAAGTAAATTACCACGAGTATTTTACTTGCCTATCGCTGCCCCCTATGGACTTTGCTATAGACAAAGATATTTTACCTAGATGTGGCAAGGGTCTAGTTGGGCCACATGCCACAAGGGCGGCGCTACCTTCACTCTTGTGGCTTCGGCTTTATTCGGTACTTTTCGCAGTGATACCAATGATGGCGCCTTTTGCTACTGCGCTTGCGTTCGGGCCGCGCACTGGTTGGCCGCAGTTGGCCCGCAATTCAAAATTGGAATAAAAAATAATTATTGTAATTAAATGTTTAGTGAAATATAAGTCATTCTTTGGAAGTCAAAGAAAATAAACTGTTATTCAAAAAATGTATGTATTATAAATTTTGTTCTCGTCCAAAATCAGAAGCTGTACAATTTATATACATTCTTGTGCCTTTTTAAATAATTATTTATTTGAATTACAGTAAGTGTTCGATTCCAATTTTTAATTGCGCGCCAACTGCGGCCAACCATTTCGCGGCCCGAACGCAAGCGCAGTAGCAAAAGGCGCCAACATTGGCATTAGGGTAGAGATGGGGAGTGACCGTCATATGACCGATTTCCGGTAATCTGTCACCTGACCGGACAAGTTTACGCGAAAAATTGAATTAATATCATAGTTATAAACGACACAAAACCTTTTCATTAGTAAAACAAAAAATTTTTTCCAACAAAAAGTGCAGAAAAAGGAATAAGTACGTAAAAAATGATCGTATCTCCTCGTTGCTGTCAACGATCATACCCATTAAACATAAATAGTTTTCAAATCTTGAAAACTAGGAAGTACACTTTTTTAAAAAATGAAGCCAAAACGATGATTTTGTGTGAGTTTTATTATCCAATAAATGGTATAAAATTTAGTTTGTAGTGTATTCTTGTGGTAGGTAAACCTAACCTGTATGGATAAGTGTTAAAATGGAAATTATACGGTGTTGACAAACTACAAAAGTATTTGGGTTTCATTTGAATAATTCCAAATTGTATATAATTGGTTTAAGAATTTAAGTTTTTCAAAATTATACAATTTTAAATTTAAAAGCTTTATTTCTAAATAATTGTATAATAGAGAAGGTTAGAATTGGAATAATTTCATCTTAACAAAATTCAAAACTATTTGGGTTTGATTTAAATCGTTAAAAATTGTACAAATTATGCTTTAAAAATGAAATGGTCAACCTTTTGTCATTTCAAATTTAAATTGTTCATAATTGTACAATTTAAAATTATAATCCTGTATATTTGAATAATTGTAAAGCAGGAAAAGGTTATCATTACAAAATTTTCATGATAACAAAATTCAAAATTTTTTGTATTTTATTTAAGGAATTCAAAAATACTTGCTCGACTATAATATCATAACACTTAAAATCGCAGTTTAGGATTCTCTCTTCTTTACAGTTTAGATAAATTGTTCAAAATCAAGCAATATGCAAATGAAAATCTTACGAATCAAAGCAATGTTAAATTGAAAACGTGTAAAGAATAATTTCAATGAAACTTCAGAAATCAGAGAATTTCAAATTAAAGCCTCGTTTAAAATTCAGGAATTAATCATTAGTTTCAATTTGAATAGCTCAAGCTTTCACATTTTTAATTTTTAATTTGTAATAGTAAAAGTGTTTTTGGAGAGCCTCGTCATAACGTATTTTTTTATGTTTTTGGAAAAGCTAAATGAAAACGTTTTTAATTCAAAATCATTGGACTGAACTGTTAAAAATTTGAAGAAAACTTTAAAGTTCAGAAGTGCAAAAATTCCAAGCTATTTTAAACTTATAAGCTCCCAATTTTTGGGCCGATAAATTTTGAATCTTAAATTGAAAATAAGAACTGCACTTTTTAACTTTTCTGTTCTTCAAATTTCTAAACAAGTTAAATTCTTTTGACAAATCATCTAATAGTTGATATTTTACCCCAAAAAAGACGAATATTCAACCAAAAAGGATGACCTTTGAGAGAAACAGTTAAATTTTCAACAAAACGATTACATTTTCAACCAAAAATATGAGTTCTCAACCAATAAGATTAATTTTATACTGAAAAGACAAGTTTTTATTTAAAAAATTAATTTTTAATCAAAGAAAGAAGTTAGTTTTGAATCAAAGAGATGAATTTTCAACTAAAGTGATGAATCATCAGACAACAAAATTAATTTTTATCAAAGTAGTTCGAGTTTTAAACACGTATTTGAATTTTCAACCAAAAAAGTTCAATTAATTGAAATTTGATAGATGAATCTCAACTAAAAACGATCAGTTTTTAGACAAAGATGTAATAGTTACATTTTCAGTTAACAAAGTTAATTTTTCAGTTAAAAAGGTTAATTTTCTACCCAAAGAAATGAATTTTCAATAAAAGTGTTGAATTTTCAACCAGCAAAGGTTTTTCAGGAAAGAAAGAAAACAATGGTTGAAGTTTCTACAAAACAGTTTGTAATAATAACAATAAGTAATAAAACAGTAATAATAATAAATATTATTACACACTGAAAGCCCAGTTATCTCTATTTTGTTAAGAATAAGCTACACAAATTTATTTAGTTCCTTGAGAACTTCCAAACTAAAAAAAATCTTGAAAAATAAAAGCCTTATACTACAATCAAACTGTTCGTACAACATAAAATGATAATACAGCATTTGATCATAAGTAATATTCAGCATTTCATTATTAATCCATGATACCCTTATGAAAAAGAAGTATTGGTAAGTATCAGACCTAAGACTTTTTTGCGAATAAGTATTGGAAAGCCAATACTTTTTCAGGAAAAAAGTACTGGATCCAATACTTACCAATACTTCTTCTTAATAAGGTTATCTGCCACCTGTGAAAGTTTTCATTTAAAAAAACTACCAGCCACATTGATTGAAAATCTGAAAAAATTCTGAAAGTTAACACATGAGATGACCTTTCATTCATGCAAAATTTGGAACAGTACTCAAAAAATTTTTGACCAACAAAATTTTCGAAAATTTGAATTTCTCTCAAAAATTTGAATTTTGCGCCAAAACACTGGAAAAAAATTTTTTTAGGTGTATTCTAATCATTTGTTTTTTACTAATTTTTTTCAATTTTTTTCATTACACATATGTGTCACAAGAAAGCAAAAACCATAAAACACATTTTTAACCACCATGACTATGGGGGTGGTGATGGGGGTTCAAAAATGTGGGAAAAAAGTTATGATTCCAAGTCCCAGAAAAGAGCTCATTGAAAATCTGATTCCAGCCAAGGGCATTTTTGACCTGCGGGCTAGCCCTTTTGTAAAAAGTCAGTAATTTCAATATTTGTTTTGACTAAAACAAATATTTGAAAGCATTCAGTATTACATCAAAATATTGTTTTATTTATTTCTAGACAATACTTCATCTTAAAAAAACCTTTTTTTTAGAAAAACGTTTATATCAAATATTTATTTAACTAATAGTTGAATGAAATAGCAGAATGTTATTTTATTCATTTCCATTCGAAGTTTCTATATTTTTAATGGAATCGTTTGAAAAATGAAACATTCTAAAAACTAAATATGTATCAAATACGAAATTCATTTTCATTTTACTTAAATAGATTTTCAAATTTATGAAATAAAATATTTAAAAAATTACATTTTATTGACAATTAACACGTGATTTATTTATTTGAATTAGTTGAAACGATTTGCTTTGAAACAAAAAGGATACTACTAAATGTTTATATTTGATACTCAATAGTATTTTTTCATATTTTGAATTTTCCCGCCGTAATGTTTGAAACTTTGGGAACTTTGAAACGTTTCCAAAGTTTCATGAAACTTTACAACCCTAATTGGCATCAGTGACTTTTCGGCTAAATTCAGCATTGCATTGCCGCTTCGTTTAAAGGGATTGTTTCGACCACAAACCGCAAGGCGGCGCATTAAACGTCGAGCGGGTATTTAACATTTTTGCATTATTATGAATTATTTATGTATATTAAAGGACTAAAGCGGACTTTTCCCTACTTGCAAATATTTTTAGTACATATTATTTACTCTTATGACTGAAAAAGAAAAGAATATCCTATAATATAGGACGTAATAAAAATTAAGAAGTCATTGAATATAATAATGAATTCAGTATTCTATCAATTACAAACCTATAAATCATAGGACAATTTTACCATTGGACAATAAATTGCACATCTTTTCATTTTTCTCATTAAATATTAGAATTAGAATTAATATAAAAAGTATGATGAATAATAAAAAATAATCCAAAATTAGATGCCGTGTACACAAATTAACGTAAAAAAATTTCGAAAATACAAAGTGACGAATAATAAAATTTCAGGGCTTTAATATAACGATACAAGATTTCTAATTGCTGAAAAAAAAAATCCCCAATTTAAAAATATCCAAAATTATAATTTAACGAATTACATAATTTTTAAATTATACAATTAACGAAATATTAAATTCCCATACAATTTGCAAATTTTCGAAATTCAAGATTAGACGAAAATAAACAATTAGTTAAAAGAAATATTAAAAAATCTGCTTGCTTTGCGGGCACATTCCCGTCGCGCGCTTCGCGCGCGGGTCGCAAGTTTGAGCGCGCCTACGGCGCGCGACTGTTGGATCTCGCGCTTCGCGCTCGGACGTATTTACATCGCGCTTTACGCTCGATTTCTCTAGATTTTTGAACTTCGTGTTCGACTTTGATGGAAAGAAAAAGTTTATTTGCAAATATTATAAAATTATCGAAACCTCTACATGTGAAGTGATTGTTAAATTTGTTTTTATTTTAGAATGAAATGGAACTTTATTTACTCAAGGTTCTATCGACCTTAAGGAACACATTCTCATCCAGACACTCGCGCTTCGCGCTCGATATGTGATTTGGAAATCATTTGAACCTTGCGTTCCACGCTCGGTTCTGTGCACTGTATGATAGAAATAAAAAAGTCACGAATAAAACAAAAACTACGCATCCTATCAGAACATGATTTATAACAAATTTGTACCTCTTCTTTGGATGAACAAATTTTGTCTCTGTCATTTTTCTCGTAGCTTGTGTTATTCGTCTAAAAATTTAATTTTACTATTTCCAATGCTGTCTTTTACGAATGAAACAAACACTACGCATCATATTAAAAAGTGAATAATAACAAATTTGGAGATCTTTTTTGGGTGCATAATTTTGTTCCATTCATCTTTGGTCGTATCTTGCATAGTTTGACAGCAAAATGAAATTATTGATTTTTCATTTTTACATTCTCATTGTAATGAGAAGGTATTGGTTTTATGTAAAATTTGACTTGGTCGGTTTTCATCAAATCTCCACGTTTTGAGACCCTCTGAATCAGAAAAAACGATTTTCACGAAGGTGTCTGTCTGTCTGTCTGTAGTCTGTAGTCTGTAGTCTGTAGTCTGTAGTATGTCTGTAGTCTGTAGGCACGATAACTTTCGAAAAAATAATCAGATTGGATTGTGCTTTGGCACACTTTTTTAGGGCCTAAAAAGAAACAAAAAGTTCGTTAACCAGCTAATTTGGATCAAAATTCAAAAAGTTAGAGCATTTTGAACATTTTTGAGACCATTTTTTTTTAATTCAAAAATTCTATGTACGGCTATTCGTGGTACTCAAAAACTCTAACAATTCATCTCAATGACTTTTTTGAATAAAAATAAAATTACCTGAGTTATAGCATTTTCAAAATTTCATAAAACAAACGAAAATGAACATTTTAACCCGAAAAACGCACGATATGAAAAAAAGTCATGAGGAGAAAAACGTTTCTTTTTGAACACCCTACAATATTTTCATAATATCGTTCGCATCGTTCGCATCGTTCGCAAGTTTGAGCGCGCCTAGGGCGCGCGACTGTTGAATCTCGCGCTTCGCGCTCGATTATGTATTCACCTCGCGCTACGCGCTCGGAAGTATTTACATCACGCTTTACGCTCGGTTCCTCTAGATTTTTGAACTTCGTGTTCGATTTCGATGAAAAGAAAAAGTTTATTTGGAAACAATATAAAATTATTAAAACCTCTACATATGAAGTGATTGTTAAATTTGTTTTTATTTTCGACTGAAAATGAACTTTATTTACTTAAGGTTCTATCGACCTCAAGGAACACATTCTCATCCAGACACTCGCGCTTCGCGCTCGATTTTTGATTTGAAAATCATTTAAACCTTGCGTTCCACGCTCGGTTCTGTGCACCGTATGATAGAAACAATAAAGTTTGAGTGCACTTACGGCGCGCGATTTGGTCGTCGCGCTTCGCGCTCCGAAATACACTGATCGCGCACTTTGTGCATTGTGTTATATGTTCGTCATATACAAATTACTAAATTTGTATTTGATTTCAAATGAAGAATAATGATATAATTTAGGCGACAAATTTCATTAGTTAAAATGTTATTTTAGCTTGTGCCGTTTTCCAAGAAAGTCAATTTTTTTCATTTTGAATATATTTTCACGACAAAAATTTATTACAAGTTTGTGAATCTTTTTTGAATGCACAATTTTTGTTCATTCATCTGTTTTCGTACCTTGCATTGTTTTTCCAAAAATTTGATTTTTTTACTGTCAATGTTATTTTCACGAATAAAAAAAAACTACCCATCCTATCGGAACATTAATTTATTAATTAATAACAAATTTGTAGCCCTCCTTTAGATAAAAAATTTGATGTGTCTCATTTTTTTCGTAGCTTGTGTTATTCGTCTAAAAATTTAATTTTTCTATTTTCAATACAGTTTTTTACGAATAAAACAAAAACTACTCGTCATATCAAAAAGTGAATAACAACAAATTTGTAGATCTTTTTCAGGTGCACAATTTTTGTTGATTCGTCTTTCATCGTATCTCCCATAGTTTGACAGCAAAATGGAATTTTAAATTTTTTAATTATTTTTTTGTGCGATCAAAATTTGAATTTTTGATTTTTCGGAAAATTCAAAAAGTTGTTATGGAAATATTGTAGGGTGTTCAAAAAGAAACGTTTTTCTCCTTCTGACTTTTTTTCCTATCGTGCGTTTTTTCGGGTTAAAATGTTCATTTTCGTTTGTTTTATGGAATTTTGAAAATGCTATAACTCCGGTAATTTTTTTTTTATCCAAAAAAGTCATTGAGATAAATTGTTCGAGTTTTCAAGTACTATAAATATCCCTATATAGAATTTTTGAATCTTAAAAAAAAATTGTCTCAAAAATTTTCAAAATGCTCTAACTTTTTAAATTTTGATCCAAATTAGCTGGTCAACGAACTTGTTCTTTCTTTTCAGGCCCTAAAAAAGTGTGCCAAAGGACAATCCAATCTGATTATTTTTTCGAAAGTTATCGTGCCTACAGACTACAGACAGACTACAGACTACAGACAGACAGACACCTTCGTGAAAATCGTTTTTTCTGACTCAGGGGGTCTCAAAACGTGGAGATTTGATGAAAACCGACCAAGTCAAATTTTACATTAAACCAATACCTTCTCATTACAATGAGAATGTAAAAAAACAAAAATTCCATTTTGCTGTCAAACTATGTGAGATGCGATAAAAGACGAATCAACCAAAATTGTGCACCTGAAAAAGATCTACAAATTTGTTGTTATTCACTTTTTGATATGACGCGTAGTTTTTGTTTTATTCGTAAAAAACTGTATCGAAAATAGAAAAATTAAATTTTTAGACGAATAACACAAGCTACGAAAAAAATGAGAAACATCAAATTTTTCATCCAAAGGAGGGCTACAAATTTGTTATCAATCATGTTTCGATAGGATGCGCAGTTCTTGTTTTATTCGTGAAAATAACATTGACAGTAAAAAAATCAATTTTTTGGAAAAACAATGCAAGATACGGAAACAGGTAAATGAACAAAAATTATGCATTCCAAAAAGATTTACAAGCTTGTAATAGATTTTTGTCGTAAGTGCACTCAAACTTTTTTGTTTCTATCATACGGTGCACAGAACCGAGCGTGGAACACAAGGTTCAAATGATTTTCAAATCAAAAATCGAGCTCGAAGCGCGAGTGTCTGGATGAGAATGTGTTCCTTAAGGTCGATAGAACCTTAAGTAAATAAAGTTCATTTCCAGTCGAAAATAAAAACAAATTTAACAATCATTTCATATGTAGAGGTTTTGATAATTTTATAATGTTTGCAAATAAACTTTTTCTTTTAATCGAAATCGAACACGAAGTTCAAAAATCTATAGGAACCTAGCGTAAAGCGTGATGTAAATACTTCCGAGCGCGTAGCGCGAGGTGAATACATAATCGAGCGCGAAGCGCGAGATAAATAAATGATTGAGTGCGAAGCGCGAGATTCAACAGAATTTGTATTTTTGATTTTTCAAAAAATTCAAATATTTGTTACGAAAATATTGTAGGGTGTTCAAAAAGAAACATTTTTCTCTTGACTTTTTTTCATATCGTGCGTTTTTCGGCATAGAATGTTCATTTACGTTTGTTTTTTGTAATTTTGAAAATGCTATAACTCCGGTAATTTTTTTCTTATCCGAAAAAGTCATTAGGATAAATTGTTCGAGTTTTGGAGTTCTATGAATAGCCATACATAGAATTTTTGAATTTTGAAAAAAATGGTCTCAAAAATTTTCAAAATGCTCTAACTTTTGGAATTTTGTTCAAAATTAGCTGGTTAACGAACTTGTTCTTTCTTTTTAGGCCCTTAAGAAGTGTGCCAAAGCACAACCCAATCTGATTATTTTTTCTAAAGTTATCGTGCCTACAGACAGACAGACACCTTGGTAAAAACCTTTTTTTCTAGCTCAGGGGGTCTCAAAACGTGGAGATTTGATGAAAACCGACCAAGTCAAATTTTACACAAAACCGATACCTTCTCAATAGATATTAGAATGAGAATGTAATAATAATTATTCATTTTTATCAATATTAAATTTCGGGAATTAAACAAATTTGTATAATTTAATAATTGGACAATTAAATAGTTCCGTAAATTTTAATTTCTGATATTATTGAGATTTTTAGTTTTGCGGTAAATTCAAAATCCTGTCATTTTAAAATTAAGAGATTTTATAATTCATGAAATTTTATTTTCGGAACCCGTTAATTTGTGTTTCTATTATCTTTTCACTTTTTATTAGTCCCTACATAAATAATTCATTTAATAAATTAGGATTTATCGTTAGTTTTCGCACAAAGCCTTATAAAGGTTTTCAAAGATTGTTGAAAAGAAAAAATTATAACGTCAGTGGAGATGTTTAAGAAAAAAGTATTTTTTTGAAGCAGGTACGTATTGAAATTTTATTTTTAATTTCTAAACTTTCTTCTTTTTTTCTGGTAATCGATCTTTTTTGCGCGAATTCACTTACTTACATAATTATTTATAATAAATTCTATAATTTGTTATTACAATTGTAATTAAATTATTAAGCGTTTTCATAATAAAGTTTTGTATTCAAAACTGAAATGTTGCATCAGTAAAAATTTAATTTTGACTTTTGATTTCCTTCACTTTAATTCCCTTGTTACTTCTTATGATGTTTTCTTGAATATTCTATTGAAAATTGTACAAATGGACATGTCTATTTGTAATTCTACATTTAAGCATTTTAGTTTGGTTAGAAAATACTTTAAATTAAAAGTTTAGAACATTGAAAAGTTGAATAGCCGGGCATTTTTTTCTTAGGGTATCTTTTCACGAAGAAAAATTACAAAATAAAAAAAAATTAAGACATTTACATTACATTACATACATTTGGAGAAAAAGAACTATTAAATGCTCTTTTCCATCTTTTTTTGGTTGGAAAATTAATTTGAAAATAAAAAAAACGTTACAAAAAATGCAGTCGGTAGTAGTTATAATTTTTCTGAAATCATTTTTTGAATTTTGAACTTTGCTCTGTGAAAAGGAACTCTTAGATTTCAGCAAGCACTCTGAAAATATTTAAAACAATTTCTCACGATTTTTATGATTTTTATTTAAAGTTAATCCAAAGAAATAAAATTTTAAATTGCAGTAGAATATCAAAGCACGTAAAAAATATAAGAAAAAATACATTTTAAATAGAAAAATTGATGAAAAATAAAAGAACCGAATAATAAATACCCGAATTTTAATATTTCAGAAATCAAAATTTATCGAATTCTATCATTTCAAAATTATTCAATTAACGAATTATTAAACTAACTAAAATTTTTTAATTCGCGAAATTTAAATTTCAATAATCAGTAAATTAATGATTGAATATTTAAAATAATTATAAATTATTTTATTAATCCCGATGTGCGAGATACTTCAAAGAAGTTTGAAATATTCAATAAATTATTTACCTAATTATTTGATCAATTATTTACATTAACGAGACCGTACGCGCGCTGAAGCGCGCGCGTTTTACTCATTTCGATTAATGACAGTTTTGAAAATTCTATCTGATGATTAAAGTTTTTCAATTATTTAAGATTCTTATAAAAGTACATATGCCTAAAAATCATGAAAAAATAGTGTAATAATAATTATGTAAATACATTCAATATTATTTCTATGTACATCGTATTCAAACTATAATCTATTTAAACAATTCTGTGAACACGTAATTTTTAACCAAATCACTTTGGCGTTGTTTTCCTAAGAAAATCCTTAATGCTTGCCCAGACCTAACTCGCGAAAACGCCACATACAATTCTCCATGATTAAATACATCTTTACGAAGATCTACTCCGATGTTATCGAAAGTTTGTCCCTGACTTTTGTTTAATAGTCATTGCAAATGCCAATTTTATGGAAAGTGGCTACGTTTGAAAGTAAATGGATAAGCATCTTCACAGCACAGTGTGATACGATGGA
Source organism: Andricus quercusramuli (assembly GCA_932178445.1). NCBI lineage: Eukaryota > Metazoa > Arthropoda > Insecta > Hymenoptera > Cynipidae > Andricus > Andricus quercusramuli. The sequence goes on along the minus strand of CAKNXH010053323.1, from coordinate 5,209 downwards.
TGAATACAATTTCTCCTGCTTTATCACCTGTTAAAATTCTACATCGCAAAAGATTATTTGCAAGCTCTAGTAACTGCTAGCGCGTCCCGTTACAAAGACCTTCGTCAATACTAAGGTTACGAATCAGCATGACAATGCAATTATTTCTTAATCTTAATTCATGCGGTGGAATATTTGGTGGATTCAATGTGTTTAAATATTCTGGCAGTATTGCGTCGGTGATATCCCTATTATCACAGTTTTCAACATTATCAACACTGGTATAAACCCAGCAAACACGTTCTATAACTGTTCTATATCAAAAAAGGAACAGTGTTCTATAACAATTGTTACAATCTCGTGCGAGAACTATTCTAGAACAATATGGTAACAGTGTTCTAGATCTTTGTGACCGTATTGTAACAGAACTTTTCTAGGTCTATGTGACGGCACTGTTCTATAACAGTTGTTATGGAACTGTTCTAGAACAAACTAATCACAGACGTTCTATAACATTTGTTCCCAGCTTGTTCTAGAACTGTGCTGTAACGGTGTCATGTCGACGTTCTAGAACGCTGTTACGAATGTGTTCTAGAGCAAATCAGGAACCAAAATTAGTAACTGTTACCAAACAGTTGTTACATAATTGTTCTAGAACAAACTTATCACAGACGTTCTATAACATTTGTTCCCAGCTTGTTCTAGAACTGTGCTGTAACGGTGTCATGTCGACGTTCTAGAACGCTGTTACGAATGTGTTCTAGAACAAATCAGGAACCAAAATTAGTAACTGTTACCAAACAGTTGTTACATAATTGTTCTAGAACAAACTTATCACAGACGTTCTATAACATTTGTTCCAAGCTTGTTCTAGAACTGTGCTATAACGGTGTTATGTAGATGTTCTAGAACGATGTTACGAATGTGATCTAGAACAACTCAGGAACAAAAATTAGTAACTGTTCTGTAACAGTTGTTATGGAACTGTTCTACAACAAACGGATCACAGACGTTCTTCAACATTTGTTCCAAGCTTGTTTCAGAACTGTGCTGTAACGGTATTATGCCGACTTTCTGAAACGCTGTTACGAATGTGTTCTAGAACAAATCAGGGACAAAAATTAATAATTGTTACCGAACAGTTGTTACAAAAAAGTTCTAGAACAATCTGAGCACACACGTTCTATAACATTTGTCCCAATCTTGTTCTAGAACTGTGCCATAACGGTGTTATATGTCGATGTTCTCGAGAACATGACTTTGCAACTGATTTCTTCAAGAAACTATTAAATTGACTATTTTTATAGCGTATAACGGGAACAAAGAATTAAAATACCGTAATGTATTTTATGAACACAATTTATTCCAAAAAAAGTAACGCAGCTAATATATATACTTTTTGAATTATAATATAAAATATTCTTTAGAAGAAGGCAGATAAACATTAATGAAACAGTTTATACGGTTTTAGAATATAAAAACAAATTAAGAACATATTATATTTTTCAACGCTATAAATATATAATTTATATGTAAACTATAAGTGTGAAAAGTTATCGCACTCGTACGTGACCGAATTTATTTCAAATCATGCAGGCTGGCGGGTGGCATGTTCAGGATTAGCTTGCCTATGAAATATGTTTATTTACGTGAAAAATAAGAAGACACGCATTTTTTTTCAAATTACCTAGCAAAATTTTTACATTTTTCACGAGTATTAAAAAATGTTGAAGGTACAGTGAGTTTTATTTTTAAATTTTACTTCAAAAACCGTGCTACAAAATTTTTTTAAATAATAAGAAATGGAAAAGTTATTTTGGAATTAAAAAAAAAATGTTTTCTCAGAAACCCAATCTTTTTGTTCCCGAAACTGATTTTTTTCTGGAACTCATATATAAGTCTGATGATGATAATTTTTCTCTGCACAGAAACAAAAAAATACTAAGCGGAAAATGTATGATAAGTATACTATATCAGTACTTATTATTTGTAAAAATTTTGAACAAAAAGTTTGAGTTTTAAAGAGAAAAATGTTTTTTTTTTTCAAAAATCCAAAATGAACTTACCATTTTTTATTATTTTTTACGTAAATTTACGTGATGAAGATTTTGAAAGACTAAACAATACTAGTTAAACTGAAATAAGAACCTTCATACCTCATAAACTGCAAAAATTTTCAGAAAAAAAATTCTTTAAAATTCTACAATTTTTTTCTGAAATTTCTAGGGAGAAGAGGTACTGATATAATCTATTTACCATAAATTTTCCGTTTTGTGTTTTTTTTTGTTTTTTGTCAAAAAAAAATTATTGTTTTTCATTCATATTTTTTAATCGGAAAATTTATGGTGAGTAAACTATATACAGCACCTATCACTGCTACAAAATTTTAGGAAAAAAGGTGGAGTTTTTGAGATTTTTTTTTCTTTTTTAACGAAAAAAGATTTTGCTAAGTTAATTAAAAAAAAGAAGTGTCTCCTTATATTCCACGTACAAAAACATATTTCATAGGCAAGCTAATCCTGAACATGTCGCCAGCCAGCCTGCATGATTTGAAATGGATTCGGTCACGTATGAATATGAAATCTTTTTCAGCTAAATGCTTAGTTTTGTACGAACATTCTACATGCATGCGAAAATTTAGAGGCGCTATAATTTTGAAATTCCTTTTGGTCCTAATCGACCGCTGTGATTCGTTGACGAGAACTGAAAACTTCCACTTCATACTCGTCCACCAATAGCAGAACCGACATTCCGCAAAGACTCCAAGTGGCGGCAGCCACGGCGGAATAATGCATAACCTCAAACTTCAACCCCGTGTTTTCGGTCGTATCGCCTTTTCGATAACAAAATTATTATAGTGCTGCAGGTGTTACGTATTTATATTGTATTTATACATACATCACCCCAGATAAGTGTTTAACTGAAGGAATTGGATATATGCTTTGATAAGCTTATCTCAGGTAAGTTCCTTTTCATGCTTTTTATATACATATATATCAAATCTTTATAGGCTATGACAGTTGACATTTCGTATCCAAACATTCAATTCGGTTGAAGAATGAAATATTTGGTTGAAAAGTCGCCTTTTTGGATACATTTAACTGTTTTTTATTTCAAATTGAAATCTTTCGTGTTTATAATCTCAATTATTATATTTTTTGTTGGGAATTCATCATCTTTGATTGTAAATTATATTGAAAGTAATTATTTATGTTAAAAAGTAATCTCCTCCATTGGAAATGTACCTTTTTTTTGTTAAAAATTATTCTTTTTGGGTTGAAAATTCAACTGTTTTAGTAGGAAACACAACTGTTTTTTTATTTTAAATTAAAATCTCTTTTGTTTATAATATAACGTATTACATTTTTCGTTGAGAATTCATCTTGTTTGGTTAGAAAACTTCGAATACTTTATTAAAGGTAGAACTACTTTGTTAAAAATTAATATTTTTTGGTTGAAGATTCATAATTTTAGTTGAAAATTCGTCTTTTATTGTAGAAAATTAATCTTCTTGGTACAAACTTTATGATTTTACTTAAAAATTTATCACTTTGGTTGGCAGGATATGACGTCCATATACTGCTACTATATCGTCCATCTGTATAAGGTCGTGATAAGCCACAAAATTTTGCAACCTATAATATCTGGCATGAATCTTTTTTATTATGCAAGGTTTATGAATTGCTAAATTTATTAGAAACAATTGTTTTACTCATAAATCACTAACAATTTTCGCTCAAAAGGACAATCTTGTAAAAACTTAATCCTAATATCAGTTTTTTGTCTCCAGAGTAAAATTATAGTCCTCAATATAGATAATTCAAAATGAAAAGTATTTTAAATAACCCAATTGAAACTTGATCACTCCAATATATATTATAAACTTCATACTAAATTTTTAATAATTCTTTATTGAAACTTTGGTAATTCATTAAACCTTTAGCAAAGTCAATATAACTTAAAATTTATTAATACTAAAAATGGGACAGTTTGGAATTGAATACCTTATAATTGTTGATCAATTTTATTTAAAAAATTAATTTTCAAGATTTTGAAATTATTAAGTCGTTATGATTATCCATATTTATTTCCAATTCAAATCCTCCATAATAGTTGCACAATTTTAAATGAACAATGAACAAAAAAACAAACTAAAGTTATCTCAAGTTCAAAAATAAGCATTGTTAAAAATGATTTTTAAAAGCGAGGAAAATATTTTTATTGATAATTTTAATTAATTTTGGAAGAGAACTGAAGGTTTCAGGAAAAAATATTTCATGTTAAAATTGTTCATTTAATACTAATTATTTAGAGTTTGTTTTTGCTTACTCTTTACTCTTGTGGTAAAAGTTGCAATTCTTATTTAATTCTCATGTTGTAGGGCTTATTTTATTCCTTGAAAGATTCTTTACAAATTTCTCTGGTACATTTTTATTTAAAAATTTATTTAGAATTCATATAATTTTTAATTTTACAAATAATATTTTCCAGTATTCAAAATAGAATCCCTTGAAATATTTTAGAAAGCGTTAGAAGATTTGTAACCATTATATAATATGTAAATTATAATTTCAAAAGAAGATCATTCAAAATATAACAATTAAAAATTGAGCGCTCCAGTAAATACGTTTTATAATCCACTTATGATAATTGTTTACTGAAGCTTTAGTAATTTATGAAACCTAAGCAAGTTCAATATTACTTCACATTTAAATGTACCAAAAACTGGATAGTTCGAAACTTAAAACTATATCATTGTTGAACAATTTAATAATTTAGTTTTTGAAATAGAGAAGGAGTTTATGACGGTATCCTTCATTTGAACTTGAAAATTTAATTTAATTTTTTATTGAAATCCTTTCATAGTTGAAAAGTTTTTAATTCAAGATAATCAATATTTGAGAATTTATTAATTTCACTTTGATACTTCATAACTTGAACAATTCTCAAACTAGTATCATGTCAAATCAGGGTGTTGAGTTTAGAATAAGTTTATATGGGAAAATTCAAAATTATTTGGTTCAAATTTACTTCTTCAAAAGTGTAATATAAAAATTGAAGCCTTTTCTGAATATTCAAAAGCGAACTCTTTTAAATGTTTTAAAAGGCATTAAAAGATTTGTAGCCCTTACATGCAAATGTAATATTTATACTGTTGGGAACATTGTCAAAAGTGTAAATTGTTATGTAAAATGTGCCGCTTTTTTCAGAAATACATGCTCTATTTTTT
>CAKNXH010053321.1:21690-45868 GCA_932178445.1 Andricus quercusramuli | reverse complement strand
GAGGGGGGGGGGGACCTTTAGATCATTTAAATTCGCTCTGTCGGATTTAAAGAACTTATGCCAGGAATTTTATTGGTAGTAGAACTGCACTCAATTCGCGTGAATGTTTTTAATTGATTTAAATGATTTCAAAGGAATTTCATTTTTCAAGGATTGCTGTAATGCTTTCTACTGAATTTTATAATAATATTTTACTCATTTTTCAAAAATTTGTTCACAATAAATCCAGGACTGCGCAGGATTTCCAGATTTCTGTTCTCATTCTTATGCACTCGAAAGTATTTACTAAATCTTAAAACACTCAGTATTTACAACGGTCAAACTTAAAAAAAAAAGGAAAGAGAGGGAATGAAACGCATGTGTTATTTAACTCTCTCCAATTCGCCCCTTTGTACTCAAAATCAGTCGTTCTGAAGTACTCTCAGAAGTCAGTCGTTTATTTGAAAATAGGGAAAGAATTTTTAGAAGAAAATTTTCAAAAGATTTTAAAAGAAGTTTTAAATTTTTCATTATTTGTCTATAAACTCTTAAAAAAAAAAAGAGTTATTGGCTCGTGTCTTAGAGGTCGGCCGGCAATCGGCAAATGGGAGCATATCAACTCCTATCTAATAGAACGCTGCTTAAGGCTGGTGACCTTATCAGCATAAATCACCCAGATATGAACGGATGGGTCGGCGTCCAACGTCAGGATACAGATACAGGAGGGGTACTAGTTAATTTTGGGGATCCAACAAGAAAAAATTATAACGGGGAAAAATTAGTTAGCTTATGCTTAGAGAAGGACCTATTTATTACAAATACCTGGTTTCGACATAAAATGATCCATACTTACACCTGGTGTAAAGGAAATAACCGCAGTATAATTGACTTCATTATTGCAGATGAAAGACTAAGAGAACTAGTTACAGATACAAGAGTCATGAGGGGGGCCGAATGCAATACTGATCATTACCTTTTAGTCTCCAAGATGAACTTAGGGCGGGAGTGGAGAAGAAAGAGAACCAAACAAACGAAACAAACGCGAATCAAGGTCGAAAATTTACAGAAACCGGAAGTACAAATAGATTTTCAGAATAAGATAAACGAACGCATAGATAAGGCAATTTGGGAGCCGCTTGAAAGGAATAAAGATATAAAAGGCGCGTGGGCTTCATTGCGGGATACCATTGTTGAAACTGCGATTGAAGTGTGTGGTATGGCGAGGGTAGGAAGAAAGTCTGGCGATGCGTGGTGGAACGATGAAATTGCTGCAGTCCAACAAGAAAAGAAAGAAGCGTACAAAAGAACGTTGAACATGACAGGTCTTAGCGATGAGGAGAGAAATAGACTCAAAAATGATTACAGACACAAAAAGAGGAAAATTAAACGTCTAGTCAAAGAGAGTAAAGAGAAAACCAGAACAGAAGAAGAGAACAAAATAAAAAACTGCTTTGAAGGAATTATGAAACTATTATTTAAAGAGATGAAGGGAAGTAAAAGTACAGAGTTTGTTAGCATGAGAAACAGTAAAGGTGAAATGCTATATAATAAAGACGGGATAGTAGACGCTTTAAAAGACTCTTTTAAAGAACTATTAGGAGGTGAAGATATAGGGCAACAAAACTACGACATTGAACATAATGCATTAGAAAACGCAATTGAAAAAGTCAGTGTCACTGAGGTCAGAGATATAATTAAGAACTTGAAAAACGGTAAAGCTGCTGGTATAGACAGTATTAGCGCTGAAATGCTTAAATACGGTGGCGAGTACATACCTCACAGGTTGTGCGAATTGATAAATTTATGTTTCGAGACAGGAGAAGTCCCAGACGATTGGAGAAAGGCGATTATTGTACCAATATATAAAAAGGGAGATAAAAACAACTGCAGTAATTACAGAGGTATCAGCCTACTAAGTACCGTAAGTAAAATATACTCAAAAATACTTATTCGTAGGGTAATGGAAATTACAGAAGAGAAGATATGGGAAGTTTAAAGTGGATTTATGCCAGGAAGATCATGTACAGATCAGATATTCAGCCTAAGACAGATCACAGAAAAAAGCTTGAGAGTAGGAAAGAAAGTTTTCTGTGCATTTATTGACCTAGAAAAAGCATTCGACACGGTAAATAGAAGTAAACTTTGGGAAGTCCTTAAAGAGTATGGAGTGAATGAAGGGCTCCTACAAGCAATAAAAACAATATATACGGGTAGTAAAGCAAGTGTAAGGGTAAATGGGAAACTGAGTGACTGGTTCGATATTATGCAAGGCGTGAAACAAGGATGCGTTATGTCCTCGTGGCTTTTTATCATATTCATGGATAAGTGTCTTAGAACTGCCCTATTCGACGAAAAAGGTGTAGATCTCGAAACCGTCAAGGTACGTGGGTTGGCTTTCGCGGATGACAAGATTGTTATGGCAGAATCAGTCGAAGACTTGCAAAGAATGTTGAATAAACTTAATACAAGCATGAAGAACATGGACCTCAAAATTAACGTGAATAAAACGAAAGTCATGGTGTTTGAGGGAAAAAGTGAGAAAACAATATGCAACATTGTCCTAAATGATGTGAGATTAGAACAAGTTGACAAGTACGTATATCTAGGTAGTCTATTCACTAGCAACGGAAAAATAGATGGGGAATTAGATAGGCGCATAAATAAGGGTAAGCAGGTTATCGGTAGAGCAGGGTCCATCCTCATAAAATAAAAACATATCAAAAAAAGCTAAAATGGCCATACATAATTCCATATTCGTACCAACTGTACTATACGGTAGCGAGGCATGGACCTGTCAAGAAAAGGACCGGAGTAAAATCAACGCGATCGGCATGAAACCTCTGCGCATAATATGCGGAAAACCACTGATGGACAAAGTCCGAAACGAGATAATCCTCAAAGAATGTGGTACAGGAGAGACGCTAGTTGACATACGGGAAAGAAATCAGTTAAGATGGTTCGGACATCTTGAAAGAATGAAAGATGAACGACTGACGAAGCAAGTATATAAAGGTAAAGTAAATGGCAGAATGCCCAGAGGTAGACCGCCGAAAGAATGGTTAGAATCTGTAAATGAGACATTAATCCGAAGAGACATAAGAAGTCATAGGAACAGAAGAGCTTGCATGAAGAAATGCATGGACGTAAAGGAAGCTAGAGTAGTATGCCAGGACAGAAAAGTGTGGCGACAAATAGTTTATAAACAGAGTGACAATAGAGTGAATGATGCCTGAAACAAAGACCTTGGATACTAATGGGCCCAAGTGGGGAACCATACATAACAATTTTGTGAGGCTCCTCACTTGGGGTGATCGCTAGAGAGATTGATCAGCAACCTGGGTCGGAGCAGTGTTGCGGAGTGAACGTGTCATTTGAATAAATAACACGAAAACTCCAGATCAATCTAAAATATCTATACCTAACACATATATACCTATATACCTATCTACCTTATACCATATAACGACCTACTTTACACCTATATACCTATCCCACTACTTTCCAACCGAGCAAGTCACGCCTACCCCGACAGGGAAATGGCTTAATGGTATAATAATAATAAATAATAATGGAAAAATTTCTAAAATAATAAAAAATGTATAAATATTTCAAATAGTCTAAAACTGTTTGGATGAAAATTCAAAAAGTTAGAGCCTTTTCATAAATTTTTAGACCAACGCACGTTATGAGAAAAAAGTCAGGAGGAGAAAAACATTGCTTTTTGAACACCCTACAAGATTTTTATAACAACTTTTTGAATTTTCGTGAAAAATTCAAACTTTGATTGCACAACAAAAATAATGAAAAATAAAAAAATTCCATTTTCCGGTCAAACTATATAAGATACGAAAAAGATGGGAAAACGAAAATTGTGCTTTGGAAAGAAGATCTGAACATTTTTTGATAATAACTTTTTAATCGGAGGCGTCCATTTTGTTTAACTTCGTAAAAAACAGTATTGAAAAAAAAATTAAATTTTTGGACAAACGACACAAGATACGAAAAAAATAATAAGACAAAAGATATTTACTCAAAAAAGAGCTACAAGCTTGTTATCAATTATTTTTCAAAGGATATGTTCTAAAGAAAATAAATTATTTTGTAATGACATTCCCCTTTAGAAGATTCTTCGTTATTAACTTTCAACATTTATACAAGAAAAATTCACATAGGCGCGCGCATGACGATTTAGTAAAGATAATCTCATTAAATACTAAACTTTAAAAACATCGTTGTATATCCCATTTTTATTCCTGGGTCTTGGTGATTTTTTTCCTAGTGCATTTCAGTCACTAGTAATACGGGGGTGAATTTAACACGAATTATCTCTCAGGAAATAAGTTACTAAAATCCAAAAAAATTGAGCAGACTTTTTCGCCTTCTAGGTATGTAAAAAAATGTAAACTTCCAAAAATTAAAAAATCCTGCCAACAAGAAATTTTTGAAATAATTTGTTTATGCGCGGATGACAATTAAAGCTGTATCCTGTATGCTGTATACTTTGCTGTATGTCCTTCGATTCTCAAGCAATTATACTCTTTTAGGATTCCAATACAATTTACAAAACACTAATATTGTAAAATTTTTTACTTTTAAGGCTTCAATTTGACAACTTGAATTTTAACGTTAAAATTTTCCTTATTTTTAAAATGCGGGCTTATTATTTGAATTTTCACAATTTTCGTTTAAGTTATAGGTTAGGTCAAAAATACAAAATATTAAGATTCGAAATTACTACAACGCGAAAAAGTCAAAAGTTTAAATTTTAACGTTAAAAATGTGGAAGTACAACATTTTCAATGCATTATTGAAAGGCAGTGAGTCACTTTCTTACTTTTAGTCGCTTCTTTTGAAAGTCGATCTTCTGCTTTCAGTTTCCTTTTCGAAATATATCTTGAATTCAACGCATTTTAAATTCAATGTTTTCAGCTACATTTAGATTAAAGTATACAAATAGTTTTGGTTTAAAATACAAATTAATTACAATATTTCTTTATTTTACACAATTGTAAATTGTAACCTTTAAAATTGAATAATTGTAGGTCGAAAACATTAAAAAGTAGACTAATTTCAAATTTATAGCTTTTCTATCATATATTGAACCATTCAAATCTCCGACATTTTTTTTTAAGCTTTTTAAAACTTTTCTGTGTACTGTACAGTGTACATAAGAAACACCATTCTTCCATCTAATAACTGTTTTAGGGTAGAAGGAAGTAAAAAGAAGCAAAATTAAAAAATCTCATTTTTTTATTCTGGTTGTGATTTCTCAATAGAAGAAAGTGCTATTTATTCTACAAAACAGCTACAAAAATAGGAATTTTACTGAAGAAATTGCTAAATATTTTTTTCGTATAAGGTTAAAAAATAAAAAATGTATGCACCTGGAATTTGAAAAGGAAGGGTTTTTTTTGCTATGATGTTCTTCAAAGAGCTAGTCACAATTTCAAAAATATTTAAAGCCTTCATATTTGAGACATTTTAAATTTGTTGTACTCGTTATATTGAATAATTTGAAAGTTAGAGCTATTTAAATATGCAAGAATTTTTCAATTGAAAGTGTTCGATAATTTTAGATTAAAACATTTCAAATTATTTAGTTACAAATTAAAATCGTTTGCAGTTTGAGGATTAGAAATGCAAGTCTTTTAATACTTGAATCATTATTTCGAAACGACTGAAGTAGTATAACTTCAGATAAATTTGAAAGTAGGACTATTGAAAATTAGGAGTGCTCGAAAGAACTGAACAAATGTTTAGTTTCAAAAGCTCTGTAAAAGGGTGCTTTTTAGGGTTTATTTATTTTTTAATAATTTGGCACCCCCACAGATTATTTTTGTGAGAAAATAACACCTGATTTTTGTCAAAATTAAAAAATATATATATTTAATGTTCGCCCAAGGTCATTTTTTTCGAAGTGCTTGTTTCTGAATGAATTTTACTCTATTATTGTTTCTGATTTCGTTCTGCCACACATGGATTGTGTTTTTCATAGAAAACATTCAAATCTGTTTTTCGTTTCACGTTTATAAAATAATAACTAAAGGTCACTCAAGGTATTTTTCTGTACAAAATATTGATCTATAAAGAATATTTGTCAAAATATAGAACGGATTTCTTTGCCCAAAGATACAAACCTAAATTTGCTGGCCCTGAAGTCCGTGAAGTTTACTGAAAAGTGCGGGTCTGTTTCAAATTATAAAGTATGCACTTGTCATATTGCATTATTTAAAAAAGTTAGGTATTTATTTGATACTTAAATCAAGATTTTCTTGAAAAAAAAAACTTCGCACCTTATGGCAATTATTATTAATTTTTTTTCTAACAATTAATTTAGCAACTTTTGTTTTACTTATTACTAATTTTTGTTATTCATGTAGAAGCCCTTTATGCATTAATTAATATAATATAATAATTAAATAATTATAACTATTATCTGAAATGAAACCAAGCTTTTTGCCACCATCTTGCTCCCAGTGATATGACACATGCTTTTCAATCCAGTATATGTATGTATACCATTAAGCCACTTCCCAGTAATTCCAGTAAAAATTACGTCACGCAAAATTACACGGAATGGCCGTGATTCATGACGTTTTTCGGCCGACAGCCAATCACAACGCTCCAAATAATAATTTTGTCCACGTTGGCATCACTGCAACAGTGCTCATCTCCCTCGCCACACACCGCAGTAAGTTTCATAACGTCGTGCCAGTACTTCCAGTACTCCTAGTGAATTCTCGAACACAGCCCTGATCTCACATTGATTCGCCAGTTAATGAGTTGAAGTGCGGGAAATTTAAATTGATGAAATATAGGCTACTTGAAACAGCGCAGGATATCTCAACGCGATACTTGTAGGAATAGGGGGGAACGCCACATCTTTTGTATATAAGGTAGACGCAGGACACTTGTGGAAATAGGAACACCCGTGGACGTCGAGGGAACACCAGCGCCCGCGTGCAGGTGTGACGTATTTAAATTTTTGGTCACGCTTCTAGATTTCACCGCTCATGGGTAGGTTCAAGACGACCACCCGTGTGAACCGCTGTGTGAACCAGAAAAGAGGGCGAAGTTTAGGAAAGTGTAGTGGAAGGTGTTGTTACGCTGAACGGCACAAGGATCGTTTGGCGCCAAATGTGAATTGAGAAGGCGTGAATTTGAGGTTATGTGATTTTGTCATTAATATTGAAATGGAAGAGCAGAAGAAGAAAGTTGTAATTGCTGCAATCGTATCAAGGCAATTATTTTTGTTAATCTGATTAATGAAATATATGTGTTCAGGATACAAAAGAAGTGAAAAAAGTTGGAAAGTTAGGTTAAACTGCTGTAAAGAGTGAAATTGACCTGTATTATCAAAAGTATAGAATTAAAAGATTTACAGAATTTAATTAAATACATTTTACGGAAAATTTTTAATTATAGCTTGAGTAAACACTTCAGGTAAAGTTATACGTAGCCGGATAATTTAGTTTCGCCTAAAGACAAAATTTCTGCTCGGTGGGTTCCTGTCACCACTACGCAGCGCGTCCTCGGGTTGCAGATAGAGAAACGGCCCTTTAGGCTGAACAGCCCCTCAGGTTAGCTGCGAATACAAGAATAAGCAGCCGCGGACAGCCGATAGGAACCAGTCGTGGGTGTGGTGAGCCCAGCCTAAGATGTTGGCCTAGCACTGCCCAGCACTGGTAGAAAACACGATGACCATGGCTTGGGAGGACCCACCCATTCATGTACATACGCAATGGGTGGGTCCTGGCAGGCCGAGGTGCAGCGTGTATCCACCTAGAAACACTACCCGAACCAAAACTAAAAATCTTGTAAGGGAAAAATCCTGCTGCCCATTGGACACCGCAGCGATGACACTGCCCGCAAGGAATGTGTGGAATGATTCGCCTGTATAGGGCCAAAGGGGTACTGATGCCAGTAGGCGCGCTGCCTTGCAGGGGGACGTTAGGATACGAGGATGAAACTGTAATGTGTCTGACGACAAGTTGACATGGTCCTTGTCAGAGTCGGAAAGCTCCCATACTTAGACCTAGGGAGGTATGGGGGTTATCACTCCTGGGACAGTGGACTCACATACGATCGGAATAGGATCCTAATGTGCGGATTATCTTGAAACTACCATGGCTAACTTGCAAAAACAAAAAACTACAGTTAAAGATCTAAGGGTGGGAACTCTAAACGCGCGTAGTCTAAATACTGGCGGATTTAGCGAACTCATTGGGATAGCAAATAAATACCAAACTGACTTAATAGCACTTCAAGAAACCTGCTGACCGGGCGATTTCGCGTCAATTTCTAAGGATAACTATACTTTTCACTATGGGGGAACTAAGGAATGGAGACTGGGGACCGGTTTTCTTATTAATAAACGAATCTCGCAAGCAGTTATCGACATGCAATTCATTAACGATCGGTTATCATATATTGTACTGAAGGGTATTTTCAACAAACAGGTATTAATCAATGTGCACTGCCCCACCGAGGACAAAGATGAAGACACTGAAGATCTCTTTTACGAAACAATCGAGCAGGTTTTTGACAAGTTTTCAACTTTTGACGCAAAAATAGTATTGGGAGATTTCAACGCGAAAATTGGAAAAGAACCGATGTATAAGTCTACAATAGGATCAGAAAGTTTGCATGACGTCAGTAACGACAATGGAACTAGAGTAATAAACTTTGCAGCTTCAAAGAACCTCGTTGTCAAAAGCACATATTTCAAGCATAAAAATATACATAAGGCCACCTGGAGATCACCAGATGGTAACACTCACAATCAGATTGATCACGTTCTAATTGACAGTAGACGTCATACAAACATTCTCGATATAAGATCGTATAGGGGAGCGGATTTAAATTCAGACCATTTTCTCGTGATAGTAAAAATAAGATCTAGGCTAGCGATAACTAAGAAAACAACCGCACAAAGCCAACAGTTCATTTCAATATAGATAAGTTCAAAACAGCAACAGAAACATTAAATTATCAAGTTGAGATTTCTAACAGCTTTGACGCTCTCCAAGAACAGAGAGACGATAACAATAATTGCGAGAAGGATACGGAAACCCTGTGGAGCAATATAAAAAAGGCGGTAAAGACAGCCGCGAAACTTACGATAGGTTTAAAGAAAGTAACAAAAAACAAACCATGGTTTGACGAAGAGTGCAAACTCGGGTCTGAAAAACGTCGGAAGGCCAGACTAATTAGTTTACAAAATAAGTGCGATCAAACACATAAGAAGTATCTCGAGATTAGTAAAAGTACAAATAGGCTCTACAGATCCAAGAAAAGGGAGTGGGAAAAGAATAAAATACTAGCAATAGAAACGCATAATAAACAGAATAACCCGCGCGAGATGTACATGGGAATCAATTTTGTAAGGAAAGGCTTTCAAAGTAGAACGGAAGTAATGAGGGACGAAAATGGCAATATAGTAGCCGATGCGACAGAGAGACTGAATTTATGGAAAGACTATTTCGATAAACTGTTAAATGTACGCGAAGCCCCCGTTGAAGGTATTCTCGGCGAAATCCATACTGCTGATCTATCAATTGATGATCCTGCTAATATAGAAATAGAAATGGCTATAAAGAATTTGAAAAATAACAAAGCCGCGGACATCGACGACCTACCGTCAGAACTGATAAAAAATGGAGGCCCTTGCCTCACAAGACAAATTATCAAATTAATACGCACAGTTTGGAAAACAGAACGCATGCCGGAAGAATGGAATACCTCTATCGTTATTCCCATCTTTAAAAAACGCGATAAAACTGACTGTAACAATTATCGGGGAATTTCATTTGTACCTTCGTGCTACAAGATCCTGTCTAATGTAATCCTAAGTAGACTGACTCCTTTTGCCGAGGAAATCATTGGGGATTACCAGTGTGGATTCCGCCGGAACCGATCTACAAGCTATCAAATGTTTACAATTAGGCAACTGCTAGAAAAAAATGGGAATTTAAAGAAGTAGTGCATCAGCTATTTATCGATTTCAAAAAAGCTTACGACTCTATTATACGCGCACGAATGTACTGGAACCTAGAGTTCTTGGGTGTACCAAGAAAATTGGTTAGACTTATCGAAATTTGCTTAAGCGGCAGTAGGGGTAGAATACGCGTAAACGGTAGTTTATCTGAAAAGTTTTCGATCCGCGATGGCCTGAAACAGGGCGATGCACTTTCGTGCGTCCTTTTTAACTTAGTTTTAGAATACGTGGTTAGGCAAGTGCAGGCGAATCCGACCGGTGCTACCCTCAATGGGATAATAGAAATTCTTGGATATGCGGATGATCTCAACTTACTAGGGGATGATAAAGAAACGATAGCTAAAAATGCAGAAATCTTGATCACAAAAGCCAAAGATATTGGCTTGGAAGTTAGCGAATCGAAGACAAAATATATGACCGTCGTCAGATCCGAACAAAGTAATCAAGACGGGGATCTTATGGCCAGAAATATGAAATTCGAAAGGGTTAGCGAGTTTAAATACCTCGGGTCTATTATAACTAGCGAAAATAAGATTAAAACGGAAATCAACGCGCGGCTGCACGCTGGCAATGGGTGCTATTATGCAGCAAACACACTATTAAAATCGCGATTGCTATCTAGAAATATCAAAGTAAGAATCTACAGAACAATAATAATGCCGGCCGTCATGTACGGGTGCGAAACCTGGGCGCTGACGAAAGGAGAGGAGAATAGGTTTAGAGTTTTTGAGAATAAAGTACTTAGAAAAATCTATGGTCCAAAAAGGGACGAAGAGACCGGCGAATGGAGAAAACTGCATAATGATGAGCTGCATGCTCTCTACGGGTCAGCAAATATTAATAGAGTAATGAAAGCGCGTAAACTAAGATGGGCGGGGCATGTAGCAAGAATGGGAAATGAAAGAACAGTGGCGCAAGTTTTAAAAGGGAGACCGAATGGTAAGAGACCCTTAGGCAGACCCAGAAACAGATGGGAGAAAAATGTAAGGGATGATTTAAAAGAACTAGGACATGATTACTTAAACTGGATGGAGGATGCACAGGATAGAGATGTGTGGCGGTCTCGGGTTAGTGAGGCAATGAACTTTCGAGTTCGAACTGCTAATCTATAATAATAATAATATAGACAAAATTTGGCGTCCATACAATCAGATGTTTACACACGTTGTTTCAAAAATGATTAAAAATAATATGTGCATTATACCTCCTTCTATGAAAAATGCCAACAAAAGTTATTTTTAATGTAAAAAGTACTTTTATTTAAAAAAATATATAATAATTCACCCTATCCTACAATTAGAATTCAACTTATGTCCGATTTACTTTCCTTGTTGAGCGCTAAATAATACCCATCTGGAGACAACATATTCCTTCCGTGAGGATCGAGTATCCAACAATGTTTTGACTTTACGAACTTGGACATTACAAGAATTGTCTTTTTATAATAGAGCATTCTTTTACGCTATCCCGCACCCGCTTGAATTTATCACTATTACCCGCCGAATTCCGCCATTACACGCCTTCACCTACCTAATTTCAGCGGGTGAAAAAGTTACTCCACGGGTGACCCCCACTCTTTCCTCTGATGAGTCTTGAACGATCCATCCGAGTGAAGCGAGTGTCCCCCCAGCGTGGCTGAACGGCTTTAGGTGCACCCGTGTGCACACGTGTGGTCGTCTTGAACGTACCCCATGGCAGCAGTAGTGAGCGAGGCGCGAATATTGAAATAAATTTTAGCACATGTAGAATATGAACCTGAGAGGAGTGCAAAAGATAATATTAAGTTGATCGCAAGCGGCTATTAGATATAATTTCTAAAATGTATTAATATAAATTTATAGGAATATAGTGTATAAGCGCATGCAAAATATCATAAATCTATATAAGACCCTAAGGAACGAACTGGCAGCTATTTATAAATGGTTATATTTGAAAACGTGAGGGTTAAGAGTAGCTGAGGATTAGAATTGTAAAATAATTTAAGGACAGGAAGAATCCAGACAATATTCGAAAAGCACGAAAACACCATTTAAGTAAGGTCATAGTTGTAAATATTTTGCTCTTTCGAGACTACGATGGAGATGTAATAAACTTCGAATTCATCTTTTATGATATAAGTTAAGATTAGAGGAAGCTTTGCACAAATACTAGAGATTACGGTAGGATTATAAAACAGATGTTGTAGATAGAACCATGAAGTTGATTACTGCGAAAGGGCCTATTATAAGGGGATTCAGAAAATCCCAACCTTTGGTATAGGACATTTTAGATTTAAGCTATTTTGAAATTAAAATTGAGTGTATAGATTTATTACGGTTCGAAAGAGGGTACAAGGCCCAGTGGTGTTCAGGAACCTTGAAACTCTTCCAATCCCAGGTCTTCGAGGGTGCGTCATCGAGATCCCAGCAAGGAAGATATCATAGTCCACGTGGAGTGAAGCGCGCGCATCTTTACCCACCTCCAGGGGACTCATCCACCCTGGTCACTCGGAAGCGATTGGTCAGTATGCTCGGCGAAGAGGAATGGGAGGGGGGGATGCAAAGGGTGGTAGTGGGAGACCGCGTGGTTCTCGGCTCAACGAAAATCGGCAGGCAGATTTGCCTCGACTCGACCTCGGTCTTGAATACGTGTTTTGAACCCGTTCCGCACTAATAATATTTCTAGAAATTTTCTGACTGTGTAATTCTTATATTAATTGGTTAAAATATATGTTTTGTACCTCTTCCGTAAATCAGTGTTGAATTTTCCTACTTACATCATATCCAACCATTTTTACAGGTAACTAATTTAGAACCAGTTTACCGCGCCTTTCAAATTTGCCGCAAATAAAAAAACAAAAAAATAAAACTGCGAGTTGCACTTCAGTGCTTAATTAGCAGAACCCTGTTGAACTTGAGGACCTCTGCCGTATCGACCAACTGCCAGTGATGGGCATGTAAAATACTCGTGGTAATTTACTTGGTTTTCTACGGTAATTTACCTGGTATTTTACGTCATCAGTTTTCTACATGATGTAAATTACGTCTTGTTCTATATATGAGGGCGCCACCTCTGAGGCGGGAAATTTAAACCTCGAATCAGACAGCCAATCAGAGGTTTTCTACATGTATTTTACATATTCCAGGTATTTTACGTAAAATACCTCCTTTAGGTATTAAAAGTAAAAAACTTCCAGTTACGCGTAACTGCACATCCCTGGTTGACATTATTATTTTTCAATTAACAATATTGTAATTGAAAAAAACAACTCTTACGCCCTTACGAATGCCGATACCAGAAATTCAAAAAAGTGAGGTTATGCACAGTTGTACAGGTCCGCCATCTTGGCACGTAATTTACTAGGTATTTTACCTGTTTTCTACGTAAAATACTTCACTTAGGTATTTTACTTCCAAGACGCGTAACTGCACATCCCTGCCAACTGCGTTCGTAACACAGGACGCACTTGGGCGACACACAGATTGTCGGTAAGATACGGACAGACTGAGAATCAATTCAATGGCCGATAAATGCATTACCGACTGTTGATACATTGATATCAGTGCTGAAAGAAAGTAGGAGATGAAAGGAGATGTGCATTATCGACGGCCCCTGTTTTACCGAACTATGGTAAAATTATAATATATGATAAGCTCCTTACTTTTGCGTGGGGATATGTTGGATTTGGTAAGAAGGATATACGTTGGGAGGATAGCTTCACGGCTGATCAGAGGAAGTGAGGAGGGGTTATCTCGGGGGATAATATGAGACAGGAGAGGTAGGAGAACCATAGGAGTGAGTGAGAGGGATAGTGGCCACCTTAGTAATGGCGGGCGTGAGAGGACGATGGATCCGCCCTTAGTGTGGTTGCTGTCGGGCGTCCTGGGGACGATTGATCGCTAGTTTGGCTAACGTGGATGTTTGTTTAGCTAGGTAACGGTCCAGTCGGGCCATACTTTTTGGTTCCTCTTTCCGGCTGGTAGGTGGCGCGATGTAGATCCTGGGACACCCGGGAGTCTTCATGAGGTACTGCCAGGCTTGAAGTCCATCCATGACGCAGAGAGAGATAGGGTTATAATTTTATCATACGAGAGAGGGGGATAGTCTGAAACTGCGTTCAAATTTTGGCGGGAACTGAATGTAGGCGGGAAGTAGATCAAATTTGAATTCGAAGTCTCAGGACGCAGAGAGAGACAGAGATATGATTATCTCAGACGCTAGCGAGAGTTCTGAGCGGCACTCAGATCTGGTTACGACTTAGTTTAGGCGGGAAATTGGTCGAATTTGAATTCGAAGTCCCATGACGCAGAGAGAGAGAGAGCGAGAGAGTCTCGAGCGGCGCTTGAATCTGGTTAAGGCTTAGTTTAGGCGGGAAGGTTAGTGAGTTCAAATGCGGAATTTTTGTGGATAAATTAAAGATATTTGTTTATTCAAGATGGCGCTCAGGCAGATATGCGGTACAACAAAATGGTTAAGCGGAAAGCCAATTAAAACCGTAGACGGCGACAGGTCGTATGGGATGCGGGAAGAGGAAGCGCCGGAAGCTGGCGGGGTTGGGAAGGAGAGGGAGTTCCGATGGGAGAGAACGAGAGAGGAATATCTATGATTTCGCCGGTATCAAAGTGGGATTGAGAAGGGGAAAATGGAGCCGACTTGTGGGGGATTGGACTTCGGGTAGTATAGGAGTTCGAGGATTGCGATAATTGTAGTGGTAGGATGGTAGGGAGAGGAGAGGGGATAGGGATAACAAAAGATGGAGGTGGCGATGCGGCGATCGGGAAAAAGTACGCGATTGGGGTCCTCAGTACCTCTGCGAAGATTTGCTGAGCTTCGGTATCCGAGATTGGCCTTGGTGCTGGAGGGGGAGGCAAGTGGCTCAGCTCCCTGGCTGATTCGTCTGAATCGGGTTCGGAGTCGGAACTAAAATTTCCAACTTCTGCGGTCTTGAGAGCGAAGGTCGGCACTCTCAATGGCCTAGTGGATGAAGTTCCAGGACGGAAGGCGTTGCAGTAGGCCTGGAATGTGGCTGCGCCCTCTAGTGGTGAATCGGTGCGCACAAGGGATGTGGATGCGGCTTTATGTTGGAGTATACGTCCCGGGTACGTAGGACGGATTGGTTCGGTGGCGTACCCCGGCACAGTGCTCCCAACGCGGGCACCTTGCACTACTGCGCATGCGATGCAAATGGCTTTACATTGACTGCCGTTCGCGCGCTCATTTGAAATGTTAACAAATTCCATTTTTAAATTGATTATTAATAATTAGAAATAATCATATTTTAACATGTTCAAGTGGTATGTGGATGGTTTTTAATATATTCTGAGCATTGGGTTAAAAAATAAAATGATATTTCCGAAAAGGAAGAATATTATGTAATATAATGTAATCTTTTTTTAATTTTTAACACCTAATGCTCAGAATATATTAAAAATCACCCACGTACCACTTGAAATTGTTAAATAAATCATTCTCGATCATAAATAGTGAATAAAAAAATTGTACTTTTTAACGTTTCAAATAAGCGCGCGAATGGCAGCCAATGAAGCGCCATATGCATCGCATGCGCAGTAGTGCGAGGTGCCCGTGTTGGGAGCACTGCCCCGGCACAGGCGTAGAGGGAAGATAGGTATAGAGGCGACAATGCAATGGGCAGCTTGAAGCACGCTAAGGGGAGCGAGACGGCAGGGGAAGGCTTAGTTAGGGAACCAGCAACGCGAAGGCGCTAGTGCCACGAACCAGTGCTTTTACGCTTTACGTGTGTGAGTGGGGTAGGTTAAGAGAGTGTGCCGTGTACATGAGTCGAACTGCAAAAAAATTTAGAACCCTTATACCTGGACTGGTCTTTCCGAACTATATTCTGGCTATTAACTTTCTTCCAATATTTTCGTGAATGGAAATATCCACCGATACGTTTTTCATTTGAAACTTTGTATTTTGATATTTCAAGTTAAAATTGAAAAAAAAGAACTTTTTTTTTGAACGAACCCAGTAGAAATTGTTTGATTCGCCCAGACGAATGATTATTTTTTTAGAATGATTAATTACAATAGTCATTATTATTACAATATGTGAGCATTTATTGAATATTATTTGCGTTTAAACTGTAATCATAATCAACACATGAACTTATTAATAAATACACAAATAAAAATGTACAAGTAATATCCTTCGCACACAATAATTATTTTCTTAGAATTATAATAAAATGTATGGGCATTTTTTACAATATTTGATTTTGTACTTATACATTCGCTACTCTCATACTTATCTTTCTGCACTCGTGGAAAAAATCAGAATAATGTAGGTAAAACTTTTTTTTAAACTTATAAATAAAAAAACATTTCATCATTATCGTAGGTACAGTTGAGGTCTCGAATCCACTAACTCACCCGACTCTCGTACTATTTTCAAAGTACATATTCCAGTCAACTTTTGATGAATTTATCTAAAATATTCCAGGTATTTTCTTTGAACTATATAGAAAAACTTTCTTGCTGGAGGTTTTTTTTAGTCTGAAGTGGCCTCGATCCTTTTTGTCTCCGAAAGTAGGAAAATGTGGTTACCGACCGGCCTTAATTTTCAATTGGATATTACTAAACAAAAGGTCATTCTCAACTTTTTATTATTTTGCAGGCATTCGCTGAGTATACTTTGTATGTGTACTGAATTTCAAACAGTTTCAATAAAATTTGTACGAGTTGTGATGATTTATGTTGTAATGACTTATTGAATATTATGAAAAAAAATTTCTCTTCAGTCTTTAATTTTTATTCTTAAAACTAATTTTAGGACATAAGAATTCTAAATATGCCTTGTCAAAATATAGAAGCCTATATCTAAAAAATTAATTTTGCGAATTTGAAAATTCCTATTCCTTGAGACCCGGGGTGACGCTTTTAGCGTTTTCGAGCGTTCGGCGAGTTTGAATTCGAGAGCTCAAGTGCAGAAATTGTTTCATTCAAACACTTTACAAAAATTAAAATTGCGATTCTCGCACAACATTCAAAAACATTAAAAGTATAACAATTACAAAATCCTATAATATTAAATAACGAACTAATAAACAAGAAATACATTTCTTCTCTTACTTCTCCAGTAAAATATGATATACTTGAGGGTTTCAACTTTTAAAATTATTTGTATAATTTGGACGTATTTATTCGACAAAATTGATATTTATTAACCTACACGTGGAAAGAAGAATATTCTCCAACAGTGCGGGCTCTTGCAATTCTAACATTGTTAATGTAAGGGGAAAAAGTAGACATATAATGCCCCATTACGGGAATTTTCCGATTAATAATGATTGTGAAGTAATTAATTTCTTCACGTAATTTATACACGGCTCCTGAGTAGAAGAATAGATATTGTTACCAGAAACGAAAAAAAATCATATTTCCTATACTTTCAACAATAGGGTAACAAAAAGTTTCAATTGTTATGTAAGAAATGGTTGCTTTGTCTAAATCTTTTATTTAAAAAAAGTTCAGAACTGAAAAAGGAGAGAATATTCTTCTTTCTTAAGACTACAAGATATAACGATCTGCTCTATAAATATTTGATTGTCTCCAAAAATAATATATGTAGATGGTAAAAAATTGACATACTTCAGACCAAAAGTCGATTTAAATGTTAAAAATCCTTTATTTCTGCCAACGTTTAAAAAAAATGAGTCGTTTTCCTCTTCAGGACGTAGATTAAATTTCAAAGTTCGTCAATTCATCTTAGTATTATTATAAAAAATCCTCTTCCTCATCTTATCACTTGTGGAGCTTGATTTTTTCCATGAATTTTTTTTTAATTCTTTTAAAACTTAAATTTGTTTAGAAAACTTATAAATGTATACTTTTCAAAATTTTAATAATTTATTTGACTTATTTGAAGAGTCTTAAACAAATTAAAGTTTTTAACAGAATTAAAAAAAAAATTCATGAAAAAATGAAGTTCCACAAGTGATAAGAGGAGGAAGAGGATTTTATAATAATACTAAGATGAATTGACGAACTTTGAAATTTAATCTACGTCCTGAAGAGGAAAACGACTCATGTTTTCGAAACGTTGGGAGAAATAAAGGATTTTTAACATCTACATCTACTTTTGGTCTGAAGTATGTCAATTTTTTACCATCTACTATATTATCTTTATAAAATTATATTACTCAGACAAACAACATCGCTTCAACACCATTACTAATCTAACTAAGATTATGTTTTTGACATAATTTTATCATATCTTGATTGTCTCCATATAATTTACACGTGAAAAGTATTGAAAATAACGCACATTCCATTTTCATACCTGCAAAGTTCTGAAATTCTTACAGAGATGTATATGAAAGGAAATTTTATTAACAACCCTCCCGTTTATTTTGTAATCCAAAATTTACTATTGCAGAGTGACAATGAAGGTTTGAAGCACCCTAGATATAGAAAGGTCAATTGCAGTGTATCAACATTACCACTAAAAACAATGACTTTCCGTCTAAAAAACTCTCGTCATATTAGTCCAGGCATCTAATAATTATTCAACGCGTTTGTTTTCTATAGCGTTTCACTGAGAATTTGAATGGTATGGGAATTTCAAATTTTCCAAACATGACGACGACGCTTCCCGAAAATATTTTAAAACAATTTTCCAAAAACCGTGTTTTCGTAGACTACTTTCGTAAAGAAAAAAGAAGAAACGTCTTTCAATAATAGGCGCAGAGTTGTATGTCTGCAAAGAACCCCGATTTTTCCCAAAAAGAAGGCTAAAAACCCCAATTCTGAAGTTAATATTCATACTTTAGAAGCTGTCAATTTTACGAAAAAATATTCTCCATTTTAATTAAAGTGTATGCAATTTCGAGTAATTCTAAAACAAAATAATGACCGAACCTCAATGTGTCATAAGCAATTGCCTCCCAAACTTGACCACTATTGACGACATTGGCGTATTCTTTAGAGCAAATTACTCGTGTTCAATTTTTTTCGAAATACTTTTTTTGTGGCAAATCTATGTTAATGATGACAGAGAAAAAAATTTCATGTAGGATGTGTGAATGTAAAAAAAAACTTCCAGCCTTCATAGATCAAGAGTTAGGACTCTTCAAAATAACACATTTTTTGCTATTTTTAATAAGAAAACGATTTTTTTGAATAGCTCGTTTGATGAATATCCTACGGAAAACGAAGCAACAAACCGTTCCAGGTGAAAATAATTTTTTTCGTACAAGATGCCTGGACTATATTCAAATTTTAAATATGACGGAATTTTTTTAAACGTCGCTTATTTTCGGCATCTTCTGCATTTTCCTGATGTCTTTTGGCTCTTTTTTCTCTTTTAAGAGCGTCAATAGATTCCAATTTTAAGCCACGCGAAATTCTGGAAACGAGCAACTTCCGAAGTAAGAAAAGTCTGTGATCTTTACACTTGTCATTGTACCAGTCAGGGAACTTCTTATTAGTTTCTTTCATGATAAATTCTTGCAATTTTTTCACTAATCCGTATTTAGTCCGAAAAGATGAATAATTTTTTTGCCACAAATTTAAACTGAATTCACAGACTTTTGTGTACATTTCGGAAGCTGCTGTTAAATTTCCCATTGAGAACTCATCGTTTACGCCTGCTGCTGTCGGAAAAGCTTTATAAAATTGTAAAATTTGATTCTGAAATACCGCTTGATTCGTGCTACATTTTAAAAACTTGAGACATCTTGTGCAATTTTTAAATTTGTGGAGAGCAGCGCGCACAGTAAACCCGGCAAAATAGTATAAAGCATTGTATCCTAACGTTACGTCTGAACTGGGAAGGTTATCAATGTCCATTATAGTTTCGTCCGTGTTTATGTAGTCGATAGTTCGTTCGTTCTGTACATTGCTGTCATTGTCCGTCTTGTTATTTTCATTAAAATTTTCATTGATATTTCCGTCATCTTTTTTAGTATCGTCTGTGATTGTCAAAACGTAAGTTTCTAACTGCACGTCCTTTTCGCTTGAATCGCCTTCATCTTCCCTTTCTCCTGGATTTTTGAAATTACCATCAAGAACAACCTGTTTGTCGTCGTCTATCTCGCAATTACCTGATCCAGGAGGATGAAGAAGGCGATTCATTACGATGTTCTGTAGATTCTGTCGAAATTGAGTTGCTGTTGGATTATTTCCGTGACCGGCACGTTGTCTAATCACTGAAAATAAGTTCTCAATGGGATCTTGTTGTAAGCGGGATGTTATTAAGTAACCAACCCCCTCACTTTTCAAATCTTTCCACAATTCTAACACTGCAGTAATTGTGATCTGCATGGATTTAAATGTTGGACTGTGGAACTTTTTTTTTTTACCCGTCTTCGGATCTACTTCATCCTCTATTTGCAATTGGGAAATCCATGTCAGAGCATTTCGTAGTGTTTCCTCAATCTGAGGATTTTTTTCACTTAAAGGTCTACGAAGAGGATTCGGGTCACGTATCGTACGACTATTCATGCAATCAAATAAGTCATTCATTTTCTTAATGAATGTTCCGCTGGTTTGAGCTTCTTCTTTAGAAATTTTACTCTTACTGTTTGCTGACAAAAAAGTTGCTAAAGACAAAAGTGCTGTTGCAATTTCATTACTGTAAATTTGAGTAGACAACTTAACATTCATTTTATCAAATGGACCTGGTTCCAAATGTCTTAAAGTTAAATTTGGACAGGCACGGATTATATTTTTCGAATCCTCTTCGTATAACTTTTGCAGTGTCTTCCACGATATTTTTTCACCATCATTTCCTAATAAAATATCGTGGGATTTGTGGGTATTTCGAAAAGTTTTTATCAAATGGACCCAATCAAAAAGTGCATATACTTTTACGTGTTTACAAGTATGACTTGAAACTCCCGAATTTGCAACTGTTTCATTTTTTTTATTTTTTATTTGAAATTCAACATATGGCTTTTCCACACTTACACCAAGATCTTTGTACAATTTTTGATTGGGCCCACTTTGATCACTAACGAAAGCTCTGACATCCAAACCAATTGCAAATAGCTCGGTAATAACGGACTTCCATATTTTTTCGAGTTCCTTAGTTTTTAGTGGTCCTGCTGATAAGTAGTAAGCAATTGGCAGTTTCCAATTGTAAGTCAAACCTCGTACCATGAAGACCATAGCATGAGTTGCTTTACGCTCTGTTCTGCCGAACTCACCAAGGTCCTCTAAACCTTCCTCGAAATCCCATTTTTCTTCATATCTAACGTATTTTTTAATAGACATTTCATCTAATATCAGAACGCATTTTTTTTCATTGGGGGACATGGACTTTACAATCGAACTAAATTGCCTCATTACTGCATTGTCTATTCCGGTTCTCATTCTAATCGAACCTTACCATCTCTGAATTGTTCTAACTGAAGGTAGTCTAAATCCCATTCTTTTAAATCCTTTATATGATCTCGGGGACCTATAATAAATTGCCAAAGATAATTCTCTCTCCTCCTTTGTCCAATTTATCCGTTTGCCTTTATAAGTCTGCATTCGCACGAAAATTGCAGTTGACCCCTTAAAATTTTCATTCAAGAATTTAAGCAATCTATCTTTTGTCCAAAATGTATTCGAATCTTTCTTCATTCTGTTTATTATTTGCTTTAAACCTTTCATTGTTTTTATCAAGTTTTTAATTTTCTCCTCTGCTTGTTCGTTCTTTTTTATGAGGTACATACACTTAGCTAGCAATCCAGTTATGAAAGCAATAACAAACCACAGGTAAAAGCATTTATGCGATTTTTGTGACTGACAAAAACTGTTTCCATTTTGCGTCGCATACGTTACTTTACTAGAACTTGAATGCACAGAAATTGAGTCCGTAGGCGAAGAAGCAGATTTATCTTTAGCTCTTTCGTTTGATAAGCTTGAAGAAGGTTTGATTGAATCCTCAGTCAAGGAGGATATGAAGTTGGGAGAGGATACATTACATTCTGGCTGTAAATTTTCTTCGTCACTTTCTGCTTCCAAATTGTACGGATTCGGCAGAGCATCAGGGCGCAAGGTGCCGTTCTCGAAAAATTGAGTTTTAGAAAAATGTTGAGAACATACTCGCCGATTATGTAGGTGCACTGGTTTCAAATCAAGAAGCGAATCATTCCCACTGCACATGATCCACGTAAGAGGTCTATAAGAAAAATTCAGGAGAGTGATACTGTAGTGAGTTTCAGAAACAGCAAAAAAGTGACGATTTTAGATTTTCATTTCTAATATTTTTTATAAGATATTTTTTGTGTAACTATCTCTAAGACGCACGCAGGTCTCAGGCTTATTTAAGAAATTATAATTTAATTAAAGGAAAAAGTGCCCTGTCAATTGGAGCAATTACAAGGTACCAACATTACAAACTGAATAATACATTGTTTTGTAAAATGAAAACTCCCTAACTTGAAAGCTAAATAATTTTTATTTTGAATAACTCAAAAATACTTAAAAAACTTCAAAATGTTATTTGAAAATCTTGAAAAATCTACATGTTGTCTTCAGGGTTCACAGCGCAAGAGGAGCTCAAAAAAGGGGAAATAGGGTGATTTTCTAACGAAAAAGGGGGAAATAAGGGAAGGTTAAACATTTATTTTTATATGTCGAAAAGCACAAAGAATCTTTTTATAAGAAATGTTATATTTTTCAATAATTTGCAATGATTTTTCAATGATTTATGCCATTAAAGAATTTATTTTTAAAAATTTGATATCTTAGGTTGTTGGAAATCCATTCACAATGTTATAAAAAAGCCCGAGATAAAAATATAATTAATTGAATACACAATTTTGATATGTTTAACATAGTTCTCATAAATATTTCTTTCCAAGATTTGTGATTTCTTTCTTACTATAATTAATCCTTTGAATGTAAACTTGAAACCACACTCTTCAGTAGAGCGAAGTAAAAATGCTAAAATTAATCGAACCGTTTCAGCTGACGGACAACAATTTGTGGTCTGACATCAAAAACAATTGAAGAAGAAAATTTTGAAGTCGGTTTATATCTTCTGTTCTCTTCTTCAAATTTGCAATTTAAAATTTTCAAAATAAAAGAAAAAGGTTCATTAAAATTTTTTTGAAAATGTACAAAAACATGTTTTTTGGATTGATTCGAACTTGCAATTTCTTCAGCTTAAATCGACGGAACATATTACTATTTTTTATTTATGGGAAATATTTTTTTTCGTGGTGAATATAACTTTCCAAAATCACAGAAAATATGAAATCCCAAAAATCAAAAATCACGACAAAATTTTTTTTTCCGAAAAAGCAAAACAATAAAATGTAGTTTATTATCATTATTATTATTATTATTATACCATTAAGCCATTTCCCTTCCGGGGTACGCGTGACTTGATCGGTTGGAAAATAGTAATTAGGTATGTATGATATAAGATATAAGGTAGGTCGGTATACGGGTGTAAGGTAGATATATATAGATATATAGATACATATATAGATATGCATAAGGTAGGCATATAGGTGTTAGGTATAGATGTTTTAGATTGATTTGGAATTCTCGTGTTATTTATTTAAATGACACGTTCATTCCGTAACACTGCTCCGACCCAGGTTGCTTATCAATCTCTCTTTAGCGATCACCCCAAGTGAAGAGCCTCACAAAATTGTTATGTATGGTTCCCCGCTTGGGCCCATTATTATCCAAGGTCTTTGTTTCAGGCGTCATTCACTTAATTGTCACTCTGTTTGCTGAATATATTTCAGGTATATTTTGCACATTTTCAAAAAAATTTTTACTGGGCAAAATATTTATTTTTAAATTTCGTCATTTTTTATTATGGTCACTAGTAACAGCTGTAAATATAACAAATTCGTTACAATTTTTGAACCAATAAGAAATATTTGGAATTTGAAATCGTTAAATGTTACTGATTAAAAATTTTTTCACTTTTGTCGAATGCCAACCCACAATTTTTTCTCCTCATCAGCTCCAACGATTTAATTCGTTTTGTCATTTTCACTCCGCCCTACTCTTCAATTCTCTTAAACTCAAACTGAAAATTGCTCAAGTAATACTTATATTATACTTATTTAAAAAGTACTATATATTTTGTAATGTTATTGGTACCTTATTTATTCATGAATAATTTATTTAAATGCTATACTTGGTTATTTTTCAGTAATTAGTTCAGAAGTAAAATATCATACTGCTGACATGGCAAATTTTCTTAATGTACTTTTTTTACATGATGTCGAATACAAAACGAAATTTAAAAATT
>CAKNXH010053321.1:8477-21590 GCA_932178445.1 Andricus quercusramuli | reverse complement strand
AAAAAAATATGATTTGAAAAACTCCAAACGTTTAAAAAAGTTTTGTTTGAAAACATCACAATATGTGTACGATTATTCATTGTAATTTATCGTATATTTTAAATTGTGACCCTATATTTATATGTGAATATTATTACTTTTATTGTTTAACATTATTTTACATCATCACTATTACTATTATCAAACAGAAATGATTAAGAACCATCTATAACACCGCGTGCATTATTCCTGGTGCATACTTGCAAAACGCAGTGAACGTTTGCTAGAAAACTGGAGTGGATATGCAAAATAGCATCCTAATATAAATTCAGTTACATATTGCACATGTACGTAAAAAATGCAATTCGTACCTTTCGTCTTCACCATTTTGCTGATTTGGAATCCGATGGAAAGTCACTCCTGAGGGTGTACCACTTTTACTAGTTGCGTTATTGCAATTTTTAAAGCAACACTTCATATTTATCAATTGACAATTTGACTTCAATTTTAAAAATTGATTGTGACAATATTTTAATTTCACTGCGCTAAGATTGTACGAAAACGATGCTGAACATTAGAAAGATGTCTTTCGACTGATCTTTTAGGTACGATGGTGAAATTTTCTGTTGAATTTTACAATAAAGGTTGAAATTTTTTTTATCAGGTACAAGAAAGTGAAGGAGTTTTGCCATTGTTTAGAAAACATGTGCGAAAAGCATGTTTTCCGTCATAAATCGGCTGCCCAGCCGGGCATCAATAAACGCAGGTAAAAACGTCAAACTAGATCCTTATAGTCCAGCGGTTGAAAAGTGTGGTTCTATATATTTTTTCAATTTCTTTCTCCAGAAAGCATTTATATCTCATATAGTTATGCAATTTTAACATGATTTATAACTAAAATTTTTTTGCAAATATTAATGAATACTATATTCGTACAAGTTTCTACAAACAACAAGTTTTGAGTTATGACTGAGTAGTTACAATTTTTTTTAAATGAAAGTGATTGCAATGTCATACTGAAAAGATTATAAACTAATATTATCATGGAAGAAATGTTAAAAAATATAATTACGATCAACTGAAAAGAATAATTCAATAAAAAACATAACATCTACATTTTTCCATGAAAATAAGGGATTTATTCACCATAAATATGCAAAGACATGTTTTTGCAGCAAACGAAATGAGCCAAAAATGAATAATAATCAATTCTAAATAAAAATATTTATAAGGGGTATAAACAAAAATAATTCCGAATCTCAACTTGCATTCTAGATTTTTCTGTTCCCTTTGGGTTATAAATGAACCACGTAGAAAGAGACATGAATCAGATAATATTCAGAGGTCGCTTATAGTAAATTTGTCTGCTTTTATACAAAAATTCATCTTTTTAAAAACATCTGATCATATTGGCAAATTATGCAGAATGTAATAGATGCAGCTTATTAAAAAGAGTATTTTTGGATCATCAGTCTCTTTATAAATTATGCATACTTAAAGACCTCTCCATAAGCGGGATAGATAATTCACACTACTTTCTAACAATTTCCTTCGCATATCTCTCTCAGATATTGTATATAATTTTGCGTTATGATTTGCCTTTTTCGAGAAAAATAAATTTTTCTGTAAAAACAGACCAATTTATTTCTCCTTCAACGTGGTTCATTTTTGACCCACAAGGAACAAAAAAATCAAAAACACACATTGAGATTCGGACTTATAAATAAACAAACGCTTTTTGCTAAGTCCATGAAAGTATTATGCTGTTAGTGATATATTATCACAAAATGTTCATAATAAATACTCATAGTTATTATTGGAAAATTTTCAAAATATTATCAAACATTCTCTGTAAAAACCAGAGATCTTTTTTTCCTGTATCGTATTTTTCGAGTCCTTTTTTGAAATATGATAACTTCATGGTGTTATTATTTTCAATGCAGAAAAACGACTCTGGAATCCCACGAGTGTTTTCATTTTAGTATGACTGGAGACAGGTTTTTTAGTCGTATTTCAATGCCTGGAATTAGCTCTGAAGTAATAGTATTTTTACAGTGTTAACAAGAATATTGATTTTCAGTGAATTACATACCTACTAGAAAATCTTGTAACTGACTAAATTTTCATGTGAAAATTTCAAAAACTTGGCAGAGTACAACTTAATTTGCATAATTAATTGAATTTGCGAAATCGAAGATGGTGAAGTAATTATAAAGTAAAATTGGATTGAAAGTAGCACTGTACAAGTATAAGGAATTTATTTTTGTGAAAGTATATTTAAAAAATTTCAATTTGAAACCTCCTAGTCACCAAGAAACTTTAAGAACTCTTCTGTAGTGGAGAAAGACTTGCAATTCCAATAATTTTTCAGAACCAAGAAGTTTCAATTTGCTTATTTTCAATTAATATATATCCTCCTTACAAAATTGTATATCTACATTTTTCAATACTGTATTTTTTCAATTGAAAAAATCTAATGATCTTGAAAAGAGGCGTTTACTGACTCAGAATTAAATAAGTATAAAATGCTAACATAGGAAAATTTGCAATGATTATTTGAGTTTATTTCGTCTTCCTGAGATAATTAATCCACTATGATATACTAGGGTGGTCCAAATTTATACCTGTAAAAATTCGACTTTCGATTTTTGGTGATAAAACCCCCCCATTTTGTTCGTTTTCCGGAAAAAGAAATTCCGTAATTTTTTTTTTCTTTTTTTTTCAACGTTAACCCGTGCCCCCGGACTTTTGAAATTAACATGGGGTTTTAAATGGGAAAAGCTCGATTTTCAAAAAAATTGAAAAAAGAAGTACTTGTTATATATTTTTTGTCAATTAAAGTATTGTCACCTCTTGAGGAGTATATAAGGAATAATTTCCACCCAATAGCTTTTAATTTTGACACACCTGGACCCCTTTAATTGTGCCCGGAAAATACCCCAAAAAATGCAAAATAGCAGTTTTCTATGAAATTCATGCTAAAGACGGTATTTTAAAAAAAAATTTCAACATGAATTCTTTTTAATCGATAAGTGACGAGTTTTAAAGTATATTTTGAATAATTTTATATTGTTTAAGCAATCAGTATTTGTTTAAACAATTTTCTCCCCCTGTAAATCATGAAAAGTTATTATCATTCGGAATAAATCGTACAAAGTTGATGAATGTCAAGAGTAGCAGTTCTTGTTTAACTTTTTTGGTAATTATTTAAACGATTTTCATTTGTTTAAACAATTTTTTCTCCCCGTAAAGCTTGAAAAATTATTACTTTCTGGAATTAATCACACAATTAAAGGAATTTAAGAGTAATATTTTTTTTCTACAGAATATTTAGCAATTTTTAAAATAATTTTTATTTGTTTAAACAATTTTTGTTTGCTTAAAAAATTTGTTCTCTGCAAATCGAGAAAATTTATTCTTTTCAGCAATTAATGACATAGTGTGAGAGATTCAGAACAGGTGTAAGTGAAGGATTAATAGTTGTTTAAATAATCTCGAAATATCTTCAGCAAAAAAATATTATTCTTAAAATTCTTTAATTGTGTCATTAATTGCTGAAAAGAATAAATTTTCTCGATTTGCAGAGAAAAAAATGTTTAAACAAACAAAAATTGCTTAAAACAAATAAAAATTATTTTAAAAATTGCTAAATATTCTGTAGAAAAAAAATATTACTCTTAAACTCCTTTAATTCTGTCATTAATTCCAGAAAGTAATAATTTTTCACACTTTAAAGGGGGACAAAATTGTTTAAACAAATCAAAATTGTTTAAATAATTACCAAACATCCTTAAAAAATGTATTGCTTTCAACATTCTTTAATTGTCCCATTATTTTCAGAAAATAATGACTTTTTACGATTTTAGGGAGAAAAAATTGTTTAAACAAATACTAATTGTTTAAAACATTTTAAATTATTTAAAATATACTTTAAAACTTGTCACTTATCGATTAAAAATAATTAATGTTGAAATTTTTTTTAAAATACCGTCTTTAGCATGAATTTGATAGAAAACTGCTATTTTGCATTTTTTGGGGCATTTTCCGGGCACAATTAAAGGGGTTCAGGTGTATCAAAATTAAAAGCTATTGGATGGAAATTATTCCTTAAATACTCCTCAAGAGGTGACAATACTTTAATTGACAAAAAATATATAACAAGTACTTCTTTTTTCAATTTTTTTGAAAATCGAGCTTTTCCCATTTAAAACCCTATGTTAATTTCAAAAGCCCGGGGGCACGGGTTAACGTTGAAAAAAAAAAAAATTACGGAATTTCTTTTTCCGGAAAACGAACTAAATGGGGGGGTTTTATCAGCAAAAATCGAAAGCCGAATTTTTGGACCACCCTAATGATATACATTTGAAAATTCATTTTTAATGAAATGCATATTTGGTAAATATTCAAAATCGACGAGATTATTAGCAGCAGTTCTTGGTTACGGTGAAAAACTGGCAAATAACAATTTCTTTCACTTGTCACGGTAAGCCCATGCTCTAAGCCTATCTTCCCTCTACGTTTGTGGAGGCGTAGAGGGGTAGAGGGGACGATTGCGTGGCTGGTTCGCGATATTAGCGCCCTCGCATCGCTGGTTCCCTAACTAAGCCTACCCCCGACGTCTCATTCCCCGCGCCCATCTTCTAAGCTTGGTGGGCATTGTCGCCTCTATACCTATCTTCCCTCTACGGCACAGGCAAGGTGGGACGCTGGTAGTATGTAGTGCTTTTTCTTTGGTCCTGGCGTAGTTGGGCTTTGGATTTCTTTTTCCCCTAGAAAGAACTGGATTAGAGAGGTTTCAATTTGTTGGTCGTGGGAGAGGGGAGAAGTGAGTCAGTGTATCGGCTGAGAGGGTTGGTATGCCAGCTGTCTCAGCGGAAACGGGTAGGCTGGTATGCCAGCTAACCCGTTAGCGGAGGAAAGAATGGGAAAAAGTTAAGTGACCAGAGAGAAGAATTGTTGGTAAATTGTTTTAAAAATATTTTCTTTATTTAAGTTCGATTCTCACCATGATGAATTACAAAAATATGTATCGTAGAGTCAAGCGTCCTGTTCTTAGTGGTTTCCTCCTCACAAGAGGGCGAAGGCGATGCGTAGTCAATGATCCTCTGGCTGGCTTCCAGCTGGAGGATTCTTGAGGTTGAGAGCATGATCCAAGAAGCATGGTCTCACCACGCGCATCTAAAAAAAAGTGAACCAATCAAATGGCCCGTAGGAATTCGTACAGCGGAAGACATTTTTAAAGGGACGTCAAGCGGGAAGTTTAAAGCAGGTTCAACGCTGCAAGTGTTAATTGCAGAAAAAACTCGAAAACAGTCTTATAACTAATCGTATAAAGCTCAAATGAAAATCAGAAAAATATGTCTTATATTGATAACGAGTATGAAATATGAAAGAGCGTGCTATTTAAAAATTTAAGTGCTTCTTTGCAGCATATTTAGAGAATTATAAGCCCGTACTATTTACACTATCGATTCTGAAAAGAACGATGGCAGTTGAACAATTTTCTTGTATTGTGCTTTTTACTACAGAAATCATTATAAATAATTTGTACTAGTTGCCCTGGCGGACCAGCCGAACGCAAGCATTACGCGACAGCGTAATGCTAAAGTAATGGTAAAGTAATATATAGCATTATAATTATTAAAAGAAGCAAAATAAATATGTAAACTTTTGCAATTATAATGATACGTTAAAATTTACGTTAAATGGTCGTGCTGTAATTGCAAAAAGTTTGTTTTTCAGCGTAAAAAATGCAAAAATAATGTGCTTATCATTGCAGTCTGCTAACGACGGCTTCAAGCGGGTTGCCAACATGCAGGGGCCCGCATTAAATGACTGGCACTTTATTTTTTTATTTTTTAATGCTGAAAAAGCAAGTTGTTGCAATTACGGCATTACCATTTAACGCACCTCCAAATATAAATAGGAAAAAATAGCTCCAAAACCTCTATGACAATCCAACTATCCGATGAAAATACTTGAAAAAGAAAGGAGACAATCTGAAAACAATCTGAAAGTCCATGGTTTCTCAGTGATCCCGAGTGTCCTTTAGGGATAAAATACTATCTTCAAGAATTAAAACAGGTATTAACTACATTCTTATTATCTACATTTAAGTATATAAGTTTGAGAAACGCTGTGCTACATCATGACGCGAAAACATTTCAATCGTAGTTAGGAAAGCGTCTCTGCGTTTTCATGGTAACCAAGATGTCTTCCGCTGTACGAGACGCGGCTTGAACGTATTTCGTACCCCCAAGTGGCGAGACCATGCTTCTTGGATCATGGGTTGAGAGAGAGAGAGTACTGTTCGGGTACGGCAATGGCTTGCGGTGAAAAAACCTAGGGCTGGCTACCAGCTGCAGGCACCTACTGCTGGCTTCCAGCTGTAGGGTTTAAAGTGAGAGGGTTCTGGCTACCAGCTCCCAAACACTTTCTGATCTCTCTGGGCTCGTGCGCGCCCTTATAACGGGGAGGCTGCATGGGCGTTGCGTGGGAGTCGAGCGGAGAGGGTAGAAAATCGTTGGTGGGAGATGCGCGCGTCGAGTTTCGAGGGCGCTCTACTCGCGACTCTCGCCTCTACTCGCCCTGCGCCCTGCTGACGTCACTGCTGACGTCACTTCATGGAGTACCTATTTCTCTCTCTTTCTATCTTACGGGTCTTATTACTAGTTATTTTAATTTAAAATGGTTGCCTATTGAATGAATATACGTCGTCTGCGAGAGTGTTTTAAATCTACCAATAAAAGAGTCTCGCTCTATACGAGCCGCGTATAACAAAACGGGTCCGACTTACCTTTTTTACCGAATGATGGTAATATGGCTACCTACCTTACCGGCCGATGTTAAAATGACAATATAAAAATTGCGTCCTTCATGTTTCACCGATCAATGGTAATGTGGCTCCCTACCTTACCGACACGTGTGAAATGATGATATAAAAGATTACCGACCTCCCTGTTTACCGAATGATGGTAACATAACTCCCTACCTTATCGGCATATTGTAAACTGACGATTAGAGAATTACCAACTTACCTGTTTTACCGACCGATGATAATCAAATATTTTACCGATCAATGGTCACTTAGCACAGAACAGAATCTTATAGTGTTAACTTAGCAGGAATCTCCATTACCAACCTCACTATTTTACCGACTTAGCATGGAACAGAACCTTATAATGTTGGCTTAGCAGGAATCTCCATTACCAACCTCACTGTTTTACGTACTTAGCATGGAATAGAACCTTACAATTACCGACCGCACTGTTTTACCGACTGTTGGTAACTTAGTACGGAACAGAACCCTCCCTTGGTCACTGGCGCCATCTGTTTGTTTATTATCACAAAAAATGAGAAATTCCATTTGAGATTTGATGCTGCTCTAGGGATATCAATAAACAAATTTGTAAAAAAGTTAATATTTTTCGAAATACAGCTCGTCAAAAATCGACTGCTGTCGAAACCGTGCTAGTCTATGGGTTTTTTATTTTATTATTTTCTAAAATCCCGGTAAACATAAAATAAATGCCTTGAAAATTATAAACGCTTGACGAGACAAATAGAAGGCTAAAAAGTAAAAAAATTAAATAGAAAAAATCATTGTTTTCAATGGATTTTACATTATCACAGTGTTATTTGTATATAAAATATTTAGTTTATTTTTTAACTATTTATTACAATAACAGGATGTAAACAAATACAAAGATTTTAATTTTCGTATGATTGATCACAGTGTATCGAGATAAAAATCCACTATCGGTTTGAATTTGGATATATCCTTTCACCACAATGTCAGGTAGAATTTTTAAGAAATTATAAGCCAATAAAACGTGTTTGCAAAAAAATTGCACTTACATGTTTACGACATGTAGTTATTTGTATAGCTATTTCTGTCTTTGCATCTGCTTTAGGCAAAATACGTCATTTGCATTTCATTCCAATTTACAAAAGCTCATTCCATTCCTTCGAAGTTTCTTTACAATAATATTTGTCTTGTTTTTATGGAAATTATTTTATTTATTAATAATACTTACAATTATTTTTATTTAGTCGTGTTTCAAAGAAAACAATTGACTATATAATATTTAATAAAAACGTGATGAATAAAATTGTAAAGGGACTTTCAAGGAGTACAATGAGCTTTTGTAAATTTTAATTGAATGAAGAAGACTTCAAAGTGATTTAAAATTTCAGGTTGTGTAATTTTTTTAAAATTTGAAATTAGAATTCTTAAACAAAAATCATCAAGATTTCCGATTTTTAACAATTTTGGGTTAGGTTAACGTTTTATACCAAAAACTGGTACCGTAAAACAAAAATCACTATAGTTTAAATAGGA
Source organism: Andricus quercusramuli (assembly GCA_932178445.1). Lineage (NCBI taxonomy): Eukaryota > Metazoa > Arthropoda > Insecta > Hymenoptera > Cynipidae > Andricus > Andricus quercusramuli. Next base: position 13,270 of record CAKNXH010053321.1, on the reverse strand, counting down.
TAGCAAATTTTTTAACAGTTTCAAGTAATATTAAAGTTTTTCACAAAACATCGGTCATCTTGCAGAAAAGTCATTGTATTTTAAAAGATTTACAATTCATAATAATTTTGTGTTATGTTATGTTTTTCGTTGAGAATTATTAGTATTTTAAATGTAAAATTATTAGATTTCAAAGAATATGCAACATGTTTCAACAACTATAGCTTACGTTGACGTGTTTTATCTGAAATTGGCATTTTCACAAAAGTAATTAAATTTGAATCCAATGGCTTTGTTTAGAATAAATTATGTTTCGAACATTTCCAAAAAGATTCAGAACTTTTCAACCATTTCAGGTTATGCTGGTGTTTTACACTAAAAATCGGTCTTTTTAGTGAAAAATCGGTATTTTTAGTAAAAACTTAGTAGATTTCAAATAAGATTAAACCTCTCGTTCAATTATACGTTTTGGGCTAGTGATTTTGACCGGAAATGTCGATATAGGTTTCAAAGAAGATTTAACATACAATTTTGGAACAATTTAAGGTTATGTTAAACCTTTTTACCAGAAATCGGTTATTTCAAATAAAGGATAATTTTACTTAAATATTAAACTTAAGATTTTGAACAACTTTAGGTTAGATTAGTGTTTTTCGCCGGAAATTTAGCATATATTATATAAAAATATTATATATTAATCGTCACTTTCTTTGAGAATTTTGATGTTTACTTTTGGCTTTAGGGTCAAATAAATTGAAAATAATAGAATTGTTTCGAACGCTTCGGCACACAATGGTGGTCTTTATCAGTAAATTTGATTAAATTTGCAACAATTACCTAATTTCTTGTAGGTACGCAATGCACAATTGAAAGAGTTAATTACTCTTTGGTTCATACTGAAGTTGTCAAATTATATAAAATGTTATCATAATTAACCAAATTATATACACATTTTTGTAAAAGTAGAATGTAAAAAAATATTTTAAAAAATATCAAAAAAGATTTTAGTTTAGGAAATTGTTTTTGAAAAAATTTTATTTTTTATTTTAAAATTTTGAAATTGAATTTTCTGTTATCATTACAAAAATTTGCAAAATCACACTATAGTAAGAGTTGCGGTGAAAAGATTTTTTTGAAAATCTCGTTTATTGACACAATAATTTAAAAACAAAATTCAATAAAATCTAAGTTCATATTTAGTTTAAATTTTAACGGAGTATTGATTTTTTCAACCTTCTGGTATTGATATTTTTAAAAAATTGTATCATGCAATAACAAAAATATATAGGGGAAAGTGGGGTATGGTGTAAGTGCGGGGCATGGCGACTCTTGTAAATAATGCTCGTGTTTGCTCATTTTCATATTAATTTTTTTACGTAACATAGCTTTCTTTGGTACTCAAGGAAGCTATTTTATGTAAAAAAAAAAACTAATATAAAACTCGCAGGAAACACGAGCATTATTAGCAAGAGTCACCGTGCCCGCACTGACACCATACCCCACTTTCCCCTACTTTCTTCTTTTGTGATACCGCAAATTTCAATTTTTATTTTCTCGGAATAGGATTATTTTTTTGGATCAAAGCTTTTTTATTCTCATTGAAATATAACTTTTTCATCCCACTAATTGAAGAAACAAAGCACAAGTTTTGTAGGAAAACCACTAACATGGCAAAAAGCACTGAAATGGCATCACTAAGGTTTACGCCAAGGGCGTCAAGTTGGATCCATGGTAATCAACTTTGTAATAACCTTCTTAAATAATCTCTAATTTTATTTTATGAGGACTATAAATAGGTTGAAAATTCAAGATCTTATTCATAATTAAAACAATGGTAAATATCTTCGAGGTGCTCAATATTTGTATACAATCCTGCAAGAGTAGGGAGGTGGTGGGATATGCCGGGCGACTGCGACTCCAATGTCGGTTTACCAAACGTCATGCTAAACGTCGAATAAAGTCTAACTCAGCAAAAATGAAAATCTCTTCCACAGCAGATAAACTTTCATACAATGTGGAGGAAATCATAACATAACCAAAACCAATTTTTCTCTAGAATTCATTTTGAATTCTACCAAACTTTTGAGTAAATAACACATTTTTTACTTAGAAAGATTCACCGAAATTTGTCATTCTATAACCGATTTTAAGAGAATTATTAAAATTGTATAATTATTTAAAGTTCGCTTGACTTTACATTTGCAACCTTTATATGACTAATATGAAATTTTATCCAATTTTTCCTCAATGTATGACAGAATAGTTTTTTATAAATACACCACATGCATTAATGTTTACTTCTGAAAATCTTTGCTGTACACTTGGAAACCTTAATCTGCGCTATTAAAGTTTACCGAACTGCAATGTATTATTTAAGCTTTTGCACGTCACAAATTATTACAATAATGTCAAACATTCTCCTTTTGGTCCATATATCCCAATTGTACTCAAAAGTTTGGTAAAGTTTCCTAAAACTAAGTAGCAGCGTAGCAGGATGCCCTGCACGACATTTGGTAACTGTTACGTCCCAGGATCTGCAGTCGAATTTTATTCCGTTGTAGCCATCTGTTGATTCGTTGAAGGAGAGTTCGGAATGCTGCCGTTGAGTGGTGGAAATCACTGCCGCTAAACTAGGTCAAGTTTAAATAAAAACACCATTGTTTATGTTCACTGAATCACTAGATTTATTTAATAGTTTTCTTTTAATTTATTGTTCACAGTTTTGGTTGATGCACATGAGTGTAATAATTAATCGCGAAGCGCGTCGCGTTACAAGCTTGTAATTATTTGAGTCTTTGATTTACGTTATTGAATCACAATTTTCATAAGAGCAAAATTACAAAACTGAGAGTCGCAGGTTTAAAGTTGTTTCAAGGGGTTTCGAAGTACAGAATCTGCCCTTTTTTGGCTGTGCGTGCTGTTTTATAACCTACAAATGGGAGGAGATTTATTCCCTCTCCTCGGCCAAGAACCAATCACATTGCTTACGTCATGGAATTTTCCTACAGATTAGCCAATAAGAAAGTAGGTCAATTTGCTCCGCCTACAGGATATGAGTCATAAAATGAGTCATTCGATGATTGACATGTCTAAACACGAAATAGTCTAAACAAGTCCAAAGTCCATTCTACATCCGGTCTGACTGGCGCCATACACTCATTAATGATACTAAATTTAGAGCTATGACTCACTAAATAAACAAACACTCCACTTTAAGACGCAATTTATTGTGTACTGCGTAGATGTATGAGCTAACATAACCTAACTTTAGGATAGAGAGAGAGTACTGCATTATATGTAATTATTTTATGTAACTAGCAGCCTGCAACCTATTTAGGCTTCATAACATGAAGTTTCTCATACTTGAAACTTCCTTTCAAGTTTTTGTACTTGAACGTTCTTTTATATTTGTATTTCAGCTTCTGATCATTTAAAATGATTCAAATTGAATTTGGAGCTTCTTGCCGCGCTCCCTAGAGTTCGCTGATGCTCATTTTCATTCGCAAACGGGCCACACCGTCACAGTAACCGTCCACACTCATAGGGTTGTAAAGTTTTATGAAACTTTGGAAACGTTTCAAAGTTTCCAAAGTTTCAAACAGGGCGGAAAATTTAAAATATGAAAAATTGTATTAAGTATTACATATATGTATACATTTAATAGTATCCTTTGTGTTTCAAAGCAAATCGTTTCAACTAATTCAAATAAATAAATCACGTGGTAATTGTTGATAAAATGTAATATTTTAAATATTTTATTTAAAAAATTTGGAATCCTACTTGAATTAAATGAAAATAAATTTCTTATTTAATACATATTCAGTTATTAGACTGTTTCATTTTTAAAACCACTTCATTAAAAATGTAGAAACTTCGAATGGAAATGAATAAAATAACATTCTTCTATTTCATTAAACATTAAACTATTAGGCTACTTTGTATACATTGTTTTCTTTCAAAAACCTGTTTTAATTTTTATCAGTGCTATATCTCTCAATACTTGGAATAAACGCAACGTTATTTTCGACCTTTTTTTAACTCTCTTCCCCTCCCCCATGTAACAGAAGGTAAAATTTCCTCCGGAGGGGGCCCCCCCCCCCCCCCGGCGTCACGTAAAATTTTTACATTCTCATCTAGAGAAGGTATTGATTTTATGTGAAAAATGACTTTCGTGGATTTCATTAAATGTCGACGTTTTGGGACCCCCTGAGTCAGAAAAAATAGGTCTCACGTCGGTGTCTGTCTGTCTGTCGTTGTCGTCGTTGTTGTTGTCGTCGTCGTCTGTATAACGGATAACTTTCAAAAGACTAATCGGATTTGGATTGTGCTTTGGCACACAGTTTGTGGGGCCAAAAAGAAAGATCTAGTTCATTAACCAGCTATTTTCGATGAAAACTCAAAAAGTTAAAACATTTTCAGAAATTTTTAGACCATTTTTTTTCAAATTTAGAAATTCCACGAAAAGCTATCCATAGTACTCAAAAATTCAAACAATTTATCCCTACGACTTTTTTCGATTAAAAGGAAATGGTCAGAGTTATAGCATTTTCAAAATACCCCCAAAAAAACGAAAGTTTACATTTAGAGCGAAACGAAGCACAATATGGAAAAAAGTCAAGAAACGAAAAACGTTACATTTTGGAAGCCCTACAAGAATGTCATGACAAATTTTCGAATTTCCTTGAAAAAATCGAAAATTCCAATTTTGATCGCACAAAAAATAATGAATTATTACATTCTAATCATAATGAGAAGGCATTAACTAGGAATCTATATTATCATCAGAGATAGGTAACTATCAATCATTAGAGAAA
>CAKNXH010053319.1:0-17324 GCA_932178445.1 Andricus quercusramuli | reverse complement strand
TTCACAATTGTATCATGAATAGGCATCATCTTTTTCCGGAATTAACTGGAAATATATTGTCAAAGACTCCTTTTCCTTCATATTTTTGATAATGACAATAGGGATTAATAATATAAACAATTTTAATAAACAAATGCACATTTTCAAAATTTTATCATGAATAGGCATCATCTTTTTTGTGGAATTAATTGAAAATATCTTGTCAAAGACTCCTTTCCCTTAATATTTTTGAAAGTGACAAAAAGTATTAATATAAACAATTTTAATAAACAAATGCACAATTTCACAATTGTGTTATGGATAGGCATCATATTTTTTGCGGAAGCAACTGAAAATATCTGGTCAAAGTCTCCGTTCCCTACATATTTTTGATAGTGACAAAAAGTATTAATAATATAAACAATTTTTATAAACATTTTCACATTTTCACCATTTTTTTATGTCGATCATGTCATATTTTTTTCATGAATTGTACTATCGGTCGATTTTTGTCCAAAAAAAAGGTGTTTTTTCCCCTAGGGCGCATCCCAGTGAAGATTGCTTTCAAAAGAAATATTTTTGGATCGTAAAATTGTTTCTGTTTTTTCAGATTTGATGCGAAGAACAGAGACGTTTCACAATCAGTTCAATTGCCACAGTGGAACGACTTACGAAATAGCTACAATACCTGGTGAACCTCATAATTTTCTCAGTTGTGGTGAAGATGGAACCGTAAGATGGTTCGATCTTCGAATAAAGGACAAGTGCCATGAGCCACGATGTAAAGAGGTAGAGCTTCTTTTCTCAATTTTATGTTTTTTTAATGAATAATTCGTAAGTTTTATTTTAAGGGGCTGTACTTAAATTATGTAAAGGATTATAGGTCCTTTCTTAGACCCCCCTCCCTCCTGTAAGAAACTGTAACAAAATATCCCCCCCCCCTCCACATTTTTTCTGTACGTACTTTTTAGTTTCCAAAAATGTTTTACTAGTTATTGTTATAAACGGAATAAAACAGTATTTCAGATACAAATTAAAAATTTTCAACTTTATTAATTTATTTTAAACAAAAAACGTATTTTCTACTATAGAAGATGGCTTTTTAACAAATGACTTGCATTTACAACAAAATGATAAAATTTTTAATATAATAGTTGAATTTTCAAACGAAAAATATAAATTCCCAACAAAACGTGGCATAGTTTGTATTTCAATCAAAAAACATGAAATTTATACAAAAAAAAGTTTTTTAAAACCAAAAAGACGAATTTTCAACTAATAAAGATTTTTTCACTAAAGACAGAAAATGTTACCTAAATTGTTGAACCTTCAAGCCAAAAGACAAATTTTCTCTACGAAAAATTGAATTTACAATAAAAAAATATGACTTCAGCAAAAAATTATTTATCCACGAAACTGATGCATTTTTACCCAACAAAAATGAAATTTCAAACCAAGAAAATTATATTCTTGTCGTACCAAAAAAGGAGGATTTTTAATTAAAAAAGATCAAGCTTAGAAAAATGGAAAAGTTAAATTTTTAGTTAAAAAATTATTTTTAAACAAAAAAAAGACTTACACTAAACAGCTACATTTTTAACCAGACATAAGCCTTCAATAAAAAAAATAAGTTTTTGACAATGTATTTTAACTTTTACCCAAGTAGTTGAATTTTTTATTTAAAAAGATGAATTTTCAACAAAATAGTTAAAGTTTCCACCAAAGTGATGAATTTTCAACTAAAAATATAACTTAAGAAAAAATGATTTCTTGAAAAAGTGATTCAACCAAATCTTTCAAATAGAATACTCAAGTAAAGAAGAAGGATTTTTCACCAAAAAGTTGCGTTTTCATAAACAAAAGAAATCAAAATATGAATTTTTAACCAAGAAATAAGTTTTTACTGAAAAAATTGAACTTTCAATCCAAAAAGACGAATTTTTACCCGAAAAGGACGACTTTTTAACAAAATTATTGAATTCTCTACCCAATATAATTTTTATACAAAAAGATAAAATTTCTCTTTAAAGAAATGAATTTTTATTTAAAAAGAACACAAATTTTTAAAAAATAGTTGAATTATCATCCACAAAAAATTCCAGTTGACTTTTCAAGATCAAAAAATAAAATTTTTAACGAAAACTAAGTTTCTACGAACAAAATTGAATTGTTCATCCAAAAAGATGAATTTTTTCAACCAAAACCCAAAAAAGATCAAAATATAACATTTTTAACAAACAATAAGTTTCTACGAACAAAATTGAATTGTTCATCCAAAAAGACGAATTTTTTCAACCAAAAACCAAAATTTTTTAACGAAATTAGTTAATTCTCTACCAAATAGTTGAATTTTTATCCAAGAAAGATGAAATTTGTACTAAAACAGATGAATTTTTAATAAAAAAAGTAAAATTTTTTTTTATAACGTTGAAATTTCATCCAGAAAAGCTTTCAGTTCATTTTTTAACACCCAAATATGAATTTTAAACAAAAAGTAAATTTTCTACGGAATAGTTAAATTTGCAACAAAACAGTAGAATTTTCAACGAAAACTATGACTTTTTAACAAGATAGTTTTATTTTCAACCAAACAGTTGCATTTTTATCCAAAAAAGATCAAATTTCCCTTCATATGAATTTTTATTTAAAAAGAACACAAAGTTTTAAGAAATAGTTGAATTATCATTCAGTAAAAATTCAAGTTGACTTTTCAAAATATGTATTTCTTAACAAAAAGTAAGTTTCTACCAACAAAATTGAATTTTTCTTCCAAAAAGAAGAATTTTTCAACCAAAAGGGATGAATTTTGAATGAAATAATTGAATTCTCCACCAAATAGTTGAATTTTTATCCAAGAAAGATGAAATTTGTACTAAAACAGAGGAATTTTTAATAAAAAAAGAACACATTTTTTTTTAACGTTGAACTTTCATCCAGAAAAGCTTTTAGTTCATTTTTTAACACCAAAATAAGAATTTTAAACAAAAAGTAAATTTTCTACGGAATAGTTAAATTTTCAACAAAACAGTAGAATTTTCAACCAAAAGTATGACTTTTTAACAAAATAGTTTTATTTCCAATCATACAGTTGCATTTTTATCCAAGATTGATGAAAATAGTTTAATTTTCAACCAGAAAAGATTTCAGTTCTCTTTTCAACACCACAATATTAAATTTAACCAACAAGTAAATTTTCCACAAAATAGTTAAATTTTCGACAAAACAGCAGAATTTTCAACCAAAAAGTATGACTTTTCAACCAAATTTTTTGAATTTTAAACCAAACAGTTGCATTTTTATCCAAGAAAGATGAAATTTCTCTTAATCCAGATGAATTTTTAATTTAAAAAAAAATTGCTAAAAAATAGTTGCATTTTTATTCAAGAAATTTTAAGCAGTTGAATTTTGAAATCAGAAAGACCAATTTCGAAAAAAGAGTTAATTCTCAACCGAACAGTTGCATTTCTATTCAAGAAAGATAAAATATTTCTTTTTGAACAGATGAATTAAAAAAAAAAACTAGTTAAATTTTCATCCAAAGAAGATTCCAGTTCACTTTCTAACACCAAAATAAGAATTGTAAATTTTAAGTTAATTATCTGCTAAACAGTCGAATTTTTAACCAAAACGTATGACTTTTTAACAAGATTGTTAAATTTTCAAGCAAACAGTTGCATTTTTGTCCAAGAAAAATGAAAATTCTACTAAAACAGGTGAATTTTTAAATAAAAAAGACACATTTTCAAAAAAAAAGAGTTGAATTTTCATCCAAAAGAATTTCAATAGACTTTTTTACAGGAAAATATAAATTTCAAACAAAAAGTAAATTTTCTAGGAAATAGTTGAATTTTCAACAAAACAGTTACATTTTTGTCCAAGAAAGATGCAATATTTCTACTAAAAAGAGATGAACTTTTAAATGAAAAATCCAAATTTTCGAAAAAATATTTTCATCTAAAAAATATTTCAATTGTCTTATCAGCGACAAAATATGAATTTTAAATAAAAGGTTAATATTATACGAAAAGAGATGAATTTTTAACCCAAAAAAGACGAATTCTTAACAAAAAATTTGAATTTGCAAAAAAAATGATGTCTTTTTTAGAAAATTGTTAAATTTTCAACGAAATAATAAAATTTATTTAAAAAAAAACAAAGATAATTCCCTACCGTAACAAATCGTAACAAAAGGTCTTGCCCCCCCCCCCTAGATGTTACGTAATTTAAGTACGGTCCATAATTGAATTTTATATAATTATTTTATAATTCTTATTTTATTCAATCAGGATGTGCTGATTTCTTGTCAACGAGCCGTTACTGCACTTTCTGTTAATCCTGTAATGCTTCAGCAAATTGCTATTGGTTGTTCAGACAGCACAGTCAGGACCTTCGATAGAAGAATGCTCAGTACACAGGCTACAGGTAATTTCATTTTTTTCTTTAATTTAATAATCTACTGGATTATTAAGCCAAGAGTCTTCAAACGACTCGAAAAAATAATTAATTTCTGACAAAAAAGTTCATTTTCAGCAAATAGTGACAAAAAACAAAAAAAAACAAAAAAGGGGGGAAATTTTGTCATAGTTAATGCTTAATTGTATCAATGTTCCAAATTAAAAAAAAAATGTTTAAAGAATTTAATTAAAAGTATTCTTATACTAATATCAAATAGTTTAAGCTCATTATTCATTGTTCGATTGACTTTTATATAATTTAAAACCAAATAGATTAATTTTATACCAAAATCGTTAAATTTTCAACCACAAAGGTTATTTTCAACAAAATACTTCAATTTTTTACAAAATTGTTGAATTTTCCAGCCAAAACGACGAATGTTCTACAAAACAGTTGGATTTCCAACCCGAAAATATTTAATTTTTTAACAAAAAAGTGGATTTACGACTAAATATTTGAACTTTAGACTAAAATGATGAATTTAAACAAAACAAAAAAATTATCCAGTTGAATTCAACTTAAAATGGCAAATTTTTAACAAAATGGTTGAATCATCAACCATAATGATGAATTTTCAACAAACAAGTTAATTTTCTACTTAAATCGACGAAATTTTAACAAAATACATGATTTTTCTACTAAATAGTTGCTATTTTAAATCATACAACAAAAGTTTTCAACCAAAAATGGAATAGCTACTTTGTAAGATAAAAAAATCAATTTTCAACCCAAAAAAATCAATTTTCAACCAAAAATTTAAATTTTTAAGTAAATAGTTTAATTTTTAAACAAATAGCTCAATTTTCTACCAAAGTCGTTAAATTTTCCAACAAAATGATAAATTTTCAACAGACAAATTAATTTTCAAGTAGTATAATTTCCTACCAAAATGTTGAACTTTTAAGCCAAAAAGGCAAATTTTCTACGAAACAGTTTAAGTTTCAACTCAAATATATGAATTTTCAACAAAAAAGTTAATTTATGACCAAATAGTTGAATTAAAAAAAACAGATAAATCTTCAACATCAAAAAAATGAATTTTTAATAAAGCAAGTTCATTTTTTAAACAAGGAGATTAATTTTTTCACCAAAAAATATGAATTATCAACAAAATACATGAATTTTCAATCAAGTATTTGAATTTCAAACTAAAAAGAAAGATAAATTTTCACCAAAAAATGGAATAGTTAAATTTTCAGGTAAAAAATTAGTTTTCAACCAAAAATTAAACGAATTTTCATTAAATAGTTAAATTTTCAACCAAAGGGATGACCCTTCAGGCAAAAATTTTTATTTTTAAATCAAGAACTGGCGAATTCAATCAATGAAGATACAATTTTGAACCAATAAGATTAATTTTCTAAAAAAAAATTAATCAAAATACATGTATTTTCAACCAGAAAAGATCAACTTTCAACAAAAAATGGAATAGTTACATTTTCAGGAAAAAAATTAAGTCTGAAAAAAAGAATATTAACAAAATAGTTATATTTTAAACCAAAGAAATTAATCTTCAACAACAACAAAATAATTTTTAACAAAACAGTTCGCATTTCAACCAAACATCAGAATTTTTTACCAAAAAGTTCGTTTTTTAATCAAGAAGATTAATTTTTTACTAAAAAATATGAATTATCAACAAAATACATGAATTTTCAACCAAATATTTGAATTTCAAACCAAGAAAGATAAATTTTTAACTAAAAAAAAAATTAACTTCTGACCAAGAATAGTTGGATTTTCTTATTGTTTTCTATTAATTCTGTTCAAATTTGAATGAAAAAAGGAGACAAAGGGAAAGTTTCTTGAAAACAGGAAAAAAAATCAGAATCTTTCTGTAAAAATAAGTGTTTCACGAAAATCTCTAAAACATTGTTGTCGCTTTTCCTCAATGCCGATTGGGTAATTTGAAAATCTCGAAGAAAGGAATGTTGCCAAATTCACGCACATAATTAGGAATTGAGTCTCAGTTGAAGGACAGTGACAAATAATGTAAAATTTATATGCGTAATAGAACTGAACAAATTTAAGATTTATTAATGAAAATTGTTATCACATTTTCATGTAAAATAATTAATTTTCAACCAACAAAAAGAAATTTGTCAACAAAATAGTTAAATTTTCAACCAAACTGATGAATCTTTGATAAAAAAATTAATTCTCAACAAAAAGTGTAATAGTTGATATTTCCACAAAAAATATACCAAAAATACGAATTTTCAACAAAAGAGTTTAATTTTCAACCAATAAATATTTTTCGAACAATAAAGAACAAAAATTCTACAAAAATTTTGTGTTTTTAAGTCATAAAGATGAATTTTTGAAAAAGGTGAATTTACAAGACAACAATATGAATTTTCTACCAAAATAATTGAATTTCGGACTAAAAAAGATAACTTTGCAACAAATTAATTAAATTTTCAAGTAAAAAAAGATCAATTTTCTGGAAAAATAAAATAGCTACATTGTAGCATTTTTCATCAATGAAATGAACTTGTAAATAAATGAATACATCTTCATTAAAGAAAAACAACATTTTTAACCAAATAGTTGAATTTTTAACCCAGAAGAGATGAATTTTCTACCAAAAAAAGACAAATTTTTAATAAAATATACGAGCTTTCTACTAAAAAAGATAAAGTTCCAACCAAAAATGGAATTGTTAAATTTTTAGTTGAAAAAATTAATTTTTAATAATAAAAATTCATTTTCAGCCAAAGAATGAAATTTGAACCAAGAAGATTGATTTTTCAATTTAAAAAAAAAACTAATTTTTAACCAGAGAAATGAAATTTCAACCAAAGGGATTAATTTTCTACCAAAAAAGAATAATTTTTCACGAAATACATGACTTTTTAACCAAATATTTAAATTTTTAATGGAATTTTCAACAAAGTAGATGAATTATCAACTAAAAAGGAAATTTTTTCAACAGCAAATAGAATAATTTAATTTTCAGTTATTTTTAAGTTTTCTAGTAAATAAAGTAAATTCTGAAAGAAATACCTCAATTTTTACCCCAAAAAATGAATTTTCTACCAAAAAAATTAAATTTCTATCCTAAAAAAAATATTTCGACGATAAATGGAATAGTTGAATTTTTAGTTGAAAAAAATAATTTTCAATTTAAAAAAACTCATTTTCAGCCAAGAAAATGAAATTTAAACCAAGAAGATTAATTTTCTACCAAAAAATAATAATTTTTAACAAAATGCATGAATTTTCAAAGTTTAATTTTTAAAGGAATTTTCAATCTATAGGTTTTTGTTTGAATTTTCAAGCAAAAAGGTGAATTAATCAACGAGAAGATTAATTTTCTACCACAAAAGAAAAAGTTTCAACAAAATACGGAAATTTGCAAACAAATAGTTACATTTTCAACTGAAGAAGATTTATGTTCAACCAAGCGTGAAATAGTTAACTTCAGTTAAAAAAAATTAATTTTCAATAAAAAAAAAAAATTTTTTTGACTTCAAGATCAATTTTCTATCCAAAAAGATCATATAAATTAAAAGAATTTGAATTAATTAAAATAAAAGTGAATTTGTCTAAAAGAGAATTAATTTTCTACCACAAAAGACAAAGTCTCAACAAAATTAGGAAATTTTCAAACAAATAGTTGCATTTTCAATTGAAGAAGAATAATGTTCAACCAAGCGTGAAATAGTTAAATCCCGTTTAAAAAAAATAAATTTTAAAAAAAAAAAAAAAAAATTTGAACGAAAAAGATTAATTTTCTATCCAAAAAGATCATATAAATTAAATGAATTTGAATGAATTAAATCAAAAGGTGAATTTTTCACCAAGAAGATTAATTTTCTACCACAAAAGACAAAGTTTCAAGAAAACACAGAAATTTTAAACTGGAGAAGATAAATGTTCAACCAAACATGGAATAGTTAAATCTTCAGTTAAAAAAATAATTTAAATAAAATTTTAACAAAATAGTAGAATTTTGAACAAACAAAAAAAAATCAACTAAAATAATAAATCATCAACCAAAAACATGATGTTTTAACAAAATAATTCCAATTTAAACAAAGTAGTTGAATTTTCAACCGAAAAAAGGTTTTTCACTCGCTATTTATGATTAGCGCAAATCTTGAAAATTTAATCAAATAGTTATATTAGAAGAAAAATCCTGGGACTAAAGTAAAATTTACAGGATTATTCGAGCAAGAACTGATTTAAATGCTCTGTAAGTTCCAGATTATTCCGTTTTTCTTGCTCTTGAAATTTAAAAATAAAATTTTTGTATAAAAACAAACAAATTTAATACATTTATGTTTTCTCATACTATTATTAAATAGTTTTATTCAATTTTATATAATTTAAATTTTCGAATTTTTAATAATTTAATTTAATTTTAATTTAGTTTTATTTAATTTATATTTTAGATTATCATTTTATAGAGAATTTAATTTAATAAATATTTTTCCCCTACAGGTTGGGTAGATAACGGAACCACATCGAGACCATTATGTAGTTTCACTGTACCTGAATTTGAAGGAAACTCTTATAGAATAACATCCTTAAGCTACAGTCCTGATGGTCAAGACGTTCTCGTTAGTTATAGCAGCGATCATCTTTACTTATTCAGCGTAAAGGTACCGGCTTCACTTCTTTTTTTAAATTATAGACTCAGTTTTAATGAGATAGTCTTTTTTGATTAAATTAAACTATAATTGATTTCAAATTGAAACCTTTTTTGGTTGAAATAATATCAACTATTACATTTATCGTTGAAAATTCACCTATTTTGGTTAAAAAGGTAACTTCAATTAATTTCTCACTTGTTAAAAATTCAACTATTTTGGAAGAACGTTCAACAGTTTCGTTGAAAAGTAACTTTTTTATTGAAAATTCATATTTTCGGTTCGAAAATTTAACTATATTGATGAAAATTTCGTTTCATTTTTGGTTGGAAATAAATTTTTTTAAACTGACCTTACCTTTTGGCCTGAAAATTCAATTGTTTGGTAGAAAATTAATTATTTATGGTAGAAAACTCATTATTTATGGTAGAAAAGTCGTATCTCTGGGTTGCAAATGAACTTTTTGGATGAAAATTAAACTGTCTTCTGAAAAATTTGTCTTTTTATCTTCAAAATTCAAATATTTGATTCATTATAATCTTTTTTGTTTGAAAATTCGATCACTTGATTAAAAATGCATCTTTGTATGCTGAAAATTCAACTATTTGGTTAGAAATTCAACTATGTTGTTAAAAATCTAATTATTTTTTTTAAATTTAATTATTTTGTTACAGTCATCATTTTTGGTCGAAAATTCAACTATGTTGTTAAAAAATTCACCCTTTTGATTTGAAAATTCATCTTTTATGGTAGAAAAGTAACTTCAATTAATTTATTTTCTTAAAAATTCAACTATTTTGGTAGAAAGTTCAACATTTTCGTTGAAAAGTAACTTTTTTGTTGAAAATTCATATTTTCGGTTCGAAAATTTAACTATATGGTTTAAAATTTAACTATATTAATGAAAATTCGTTTCATGTTTCGTTGGAAATAAATTTTTTAAACTGACCTTACCTTTTGTCTTGAAAATTCAACAATTTAGTAGCAAATTGATTGATTGAAAATTATATTCTTTATTAAAAATTGATCTTTTTTTATTTTTTTTTTGCCGAAAGTTGGTTAAAAATTTAACTGTTTGGTTGAAAATATATTTATTTTGTTGAAAAGCTGTCTTTTGGGTTAAAAATCAAACTACTTTGTTAAAAATTCATTTTTTCAACCTGAAAATTGCAATTTTTGATTGAAAATTATTTTTTGTATTGAAAGCTTATATTTTGAGTTGAAAATTTAAATATATTGTGGAAAGTTATTTTTTTTTGCTCAAAAATTCAATAATTTGGTAGAAAATTGGTTTTTTTCATTTGAGAATTATTTTTTTTCAAGTGAAAATGTAGCAATTCGATTTTTGGTTCAAAATTTATCTTTTTCATTTTGAAAATTGAAATATTCGGTTAAAAATGTATGTAATTTGTAAAAAATTCGTCCTTCCGTCATTTTTCAGTTAAAAATTCATCATTTCCAATAAAGTTTGTTTTGTTTGTTAAAAACTAGGGTTTTCAACTAAAAATTTCAATTTTTGTTTGAAAATTAACTTTTTAATTGAAAATTCATATTTTTGTGTTGAAAAATCAACTGCATTGTAGAAAATTCTTCTTTCAGGCTTCATCATTTAACAATTTGGGCAAAAATTCAGTTTTTTCAATTGAAAATTAATTTTTCGAAACGAAAATGTAACTATTCCATTTTTCATTAAAAACTGATGTTCTTAATTCAACAATTGAACTATTTCGTTCAAAACTTATCTTATTTTCATTTTGGTTTTTCGGAAAAAAATTTTGTCGTGAGTTAGGATTTTTGGGATTTCCTATATTTTTTGCGATTTTGGAACGTTATAAACACCATGAAACAAATGTTTCTCAGGAATAAAAAATAATAAACTGTTTCTTTGGTTCAAGCTGAAGAAATTTCAGGTTCGATTCAATCAAAAAAACATGTTTCAGTATATTTAAAAAAAAATTTAAATAAGGCAAATTTTTTTCGAATTGTTACAATTTTTAATTGTAAATTTCAAAAAGACAACTATATTGTTAAAAATCTAGTTATTTTGGGAAAATTTAATTATTTTGTTAAAGTCATCATTTTTGGTCGAAAATTCAACTATGTTGTTAAAAATTCACCCTTTTGATTTGAAAATTCATCTTATATGGTAGAAAAGTCATCCTTCTTGATTAAAAATTTATCTTTCTTGTTTAAAAAGTAACATTTTCGTGAAAAATTCAAATGTCTTCGAAAAAATTAATTTTTTTTGGCTTGAAAATTCAACAATTTAGTAGAATTTTGGTAAAAAATCTTTTAAATTTTAAATCTCATTTTGTTGTTGAAAATTACACTATTTTTTTTTAAAGGTAATCGGATTTGTTCAAGGATTCAGGTATTCTATTGAAAATTCGTCTTTTTTGGCTGAATTCTAATGTGTTTAGTTTTAAATAAAAATCTTTTGTGGTTGAAATAATAATAATATAATATAAAATAATATTTTTCGTTGAGAATTCATCTATTTTGGTCGAAAAATGCAACTGTTTTATAGAAAATTCATCTTTTTGGCTTGAAAATTCAACAATTTATTGGAAATATTTTTCTTGCTTGGTTCAAAATTTTGTTTTTTCATTTCAAAATTTATCTCTTAGTAAAAAAATCTCATTTTGTTTATTGTTGAAAATTAAACTATTTTGGGAGAAAATTAATCTGAGTTGTTGGAGGATTTTTTTTTAAATTTAACTGTGTTTGATTTCAAATTAAAATCTTTTTTTGAAATTTCATCTTTTTTGGTAAAAAAGTTTGTTAAAAAATCGTCTTTCTTAAAAATGCACTCTTTTTACTTGAAATGCTAGAATTGAATACGTGAGTCATGATTTTATTTTAAAATACAATATGAAAAAACATGTTTAATGGTTGATGAAAAAAAGTAAATGCAATTTTATTCTAAATATATATTTTTGTTCGCTTGCCGAAATATTTTGTGTATTTTTTATTTACTGCAACTAATGCCTATTTTTTCCAAATCAAGTTTTTATTTATTATCATCTTAGTTATTTTGATTCCTAAATTATAAAATTAAGGAAGAAATCTTTCGATTTTTTTTGCGATGTTGTGAAAAATGAGCATCTGAATTCAATTTTCAAAATCATCTATACATATATTTTAATTTTTTTGAATTAATTTAAAAGGTTATTAACAAATTAACTGTTTAGAAATGAAATTTCAAATTTAAAGAAACATATAATATAAACCTTATTAGAATGTTTCAATAAAAATTATTGTGTAGTGCTTTTTATGTTGTGAACTGATTAAGTAATTAATAACTTATATAATTGTTATATAATTGAATATTGGATATAATTTTTATAATTAAAGTTTATTTTTATTTAAAATTTATATATTTATATTTATATATTATTTATATATATACTTTATATACCTATTCCAATTACATGATTTTTCAAATGTCCTGATGTTGTGAAATGAGTATCTGAATTCAATTTTCAAAAGTAAATTATTTGTGTAAAGAATAAATGACTATTTTTCATGCAGGATCAAGGAAGTATACAATTAAGGAAAAATGGTTCACTCGGAAAAGGAAAAGGGAAAAAGCATCCTTTGCGATCTCCACAACCTGTTCGGCGTTTAAGACTGCGAGGCGATTGGTCCGATACGGGACCTGATGCCCGTCCAGAACGTGAAGGAGGTCGACGTAGTGGAACAGGTAAATTAATTAGGACTCAACATTTTAGTAAAAAATTCATTTATTTGGTTGAAAATTTAATTATTCTGTTCAAAAATTGATTTTTATTGGTAGGAAATTTAACTATTGAATTAAAAACTCATTTTTTTGTTGTTTAGGATTTATTATTTTAGCTAAAACTTAATTTCATTGCTTACAAATTCAACTGTTTTGTTCGAAATAGTTTTTTTTTTGTGTTGAAAATGATTTTGTTTTAACTAAAAATTTATCTTTTTTGATAGACGTTGAATTTTATGTAACTATTCTATTTTTACTTGATAATTTATCTTTTTTAGTTGCAAATTCATTTATTTTGTGCAAAACTAATCTTTTTGGGTTGAATATTCAATGATTTTGGTAAAAAATTCATATTTTTGTGTTGAAATCTCAACTTTATTGCAGGAAATTCGTATTTTCGGCTTGAAAATTCCACATTTTGGATGAAGTTTTTTTCTTTCTTGACTGAAAAATCTTTCTTAGTTAAAAATTCAACTCTGTTGTTGAAAATTCTGAAGTACCAGTGGTAAAACGCCTGAATTATTTTCAAAATTTTCCGAATTGTGCATAGAGCATAATTAAATATTTCGATGTTAATTTGTTTTTAGAATTAGATTTTAAAATATTTAAAAGGATTTGGAAATTTCACAACCATTTTACGGTTTTCAGAGATTTTAAAACTTTCAAAAGATTTTCAGGATTTAAAAGATTTAAAAACGGCGTCTACTAGATTAAAACGATTTCAAAAAATTTCAAAAAGATTTAAAATATTTCAATTATTTCAATTTAATACAAAAGATTTCAGAGATTTCACAAATATTTTAATAATTTCATAAAAATTATAAAGATTTCAAAAGAATTTCAGAGATTTCAGTACACCCGATTTCAAAATATTTCAAATAAGATTTTGAACTATTTCAACATTTTTTAGAATACTTCAAAACATTTCACAAAGATTGTAAACGCTTTCAAATTTTTTTAGAATATTTCAAAATACCATCATCATCAAAATACCAAGACAAAAGATTTCAGAAATATTTCAGAAATATTTAAAAAAAATCGTAAGGATTTCAAAATATTTGAAGAATTTCAAAGATTTTAAATACTTTAATGATTTCAAAGTTTAATGCTTTTGATGTTGCAAAGTGTTTAATTAATTATTAGCTGATTAATTTTGTTCACACTATTAAATTACATAAAGATTGAATCCTAATTCTTTTTAAATTAGGTACAACAAATTAAATGTTTACTTTAAGTTTACGTAATTGAATATTGGCTATTATTTTTAGAATAAAAGTTTATTCTTTCTTTAAAACACCTCTATTACAATTATATACTTTTTCTAAATTTTTTTGGTGATGTTGTGAAATGAGTGTCTGAATTCAATTGTCAAAATTATATACACATATATTTTAATTTTTTAAAATTAATTTTAAAGGTTATTAACAAATTAACTGTATAGAAATGAAATTTCAAATTTAATGAAACATATAATATAAACATTATTAGAATGTTTCAATAAAAATAATTGTGTAATGCTTTTTATGCTGTGAACTGATTAAGTAATTAATAACTTATATAATTTAATATTGGATATAATTTTTATAATTAAAGCTTATTTTTATTTAAAATACTATTATATTAATTTATGGTATATACTCGCATATATATACTTTATATGCCTATGATGTTGTGACATGAGTATCTAAATTCAATTTTCAAAATTATGTGTTCATATTTTTTATCTTTGTCGAAAATTAGTATAAAAGGTTTCTAATAAATCAAAATTTCACAAATGAAAGTAAATTTTTTTTTTAATTTAAAGTAAAAATGATGATGTTTGTATAGTTATTTTTTATTTATGTTTAAAATACTTCTATTCCATTTGTATAATTTTTGCGATGTGAAGTAAGTATTTGCATTCTGATTTCGAAATTATATGTATTTTAATTTTTAATTTTTTATGAAATTAAAAGGTTATTAATAATTCGGATTTGCAGAAAAATATAAGGTAAACATTATCTGAATCTTTCAATGAAAATAATTGTCTATTGCTTCTTATGTTATAGACAGGTTAATTAATTATTGACTGTTTATTTTTTTTGATAATATTGAATTACATAAAGATTGAATTTAAATTGTTGACACTCAAGTCACATAAATTGATTATTCACTTTAAGATTATGTAATTGAATATTGGAAATTACTTGTATAATAAAAGTTTATTTTTCATTTAAAACACATCTATTACAATTATGTAATTTCTTTAAATGTTTTCGATGTTGTGAAATGAGTATCTGAATTTAATTAAAAAAATTATTTGTACATATGTTTTAACTTTGTCGAAATTAGTATAAAAGGTTATTAATAATTCAAATTCTCAGAAATGAAATTTCAAGTTTAAAACAAAATATAAAGTACAAAAGTCAATGTTTAAATTAAAATGATTGTTTGATTCTTTTTATGTTTTAAACTGATTAATTATTTATTAACTGATTTTGTTAAGACTTGAATTGTCTGGAGTTAGTTTAAAAGGTTATTAATAAATTAAAATGTCAGAAATGGAAGTAAAAATTAAAAAAATAATATGTAACTACTTTTTTAAAAATTAATTTATCTTTTTTTTTTTGTGAAAATTCAACTATTTCGTTAAAAATTCATGTATTTTGTTAGAAAAATTATATTTTTTGTAAAAAGTTATCTTTTTATTTGAAAGTTAATCTTCTTGTTCAAAAATTCTTCTATTCGGTTAAAAATTCAAGTATTCCAGTTAAATATTTATCATTTCTATTACATATTCATCTTTTGGGTTGAAAATAAAATTATGGTTGAAAGTTAAATTCTTTTGTTAATTTTTTTTTGAAGATTCATCGTTTTAATTAAAAATTCATTTTCTTTTTGAAAAATGAGCTGTTTGATTGGAAACTTTTTTTTTCTTTGAATGTTTTTCATTTGCTTGTCTTCTTTAATTAAAAAGTAAATTATTTCGTTAAAAATTTATGTATTTTGTTAAACAATCGCATTTTTTGGTGGAAAATTCATCTTTTTGGTTTAAAAATCAACTATTTGAGTTGAAGATTCATTGTTTTAGTTAAAAACTCTTATGTTTGGGTTAAAATTAATTTTTTTAACTAAAAATATTACTATTCCGTTTTCGGTTGAAAACTATTATTTTTTTAGTTCAAAATTCACCTATTTGGTTAAAAATTCACGTATTTTGTTGAGAAATTTATTTTTTGGTCGAAAATTAATCTTTTCATTTGGAAATTCATCTTTTTGGTTT
Source organism: Andricus quercusramuli (assembly GCA_932178445.1). Taxonomy (NCBI): domain Eukaryota; kingdom Metazoa; phylum Arthropoda; class Insecta; order Hymenoptera; family Cynipidae; genus Andricus; species Andricus quercusramuli. Next base: position 1,294 of record CAKNXH010053319.1, on the reverse strand, counting down.
AAAATTTATCTATTCTAGTTGAAGATGCATAATTTTATTTGAAAATTCATCACTCCGGTTGAAAGTTTAACTATTTTGTTGTAAACCAGTTTTTTTTTTGGATGAAAATTAAGTTTTTCAACTGAAAGTTTAACTATTTCATTTTTTGTAATAAATGCATATTTTTTATTGAAAATTTTAAGTATTTTTTTCTCTGTTCTCTGTTGTTGTGTTAAAGGATGTTTAGAATGAACTTCAGAAATTAAAATAAATTTTTGTGTTTTTTTCTGGAAATATGAATATGTTACTTTTAGTTGACCAGGATGTTGTGAAGAATTCTATAAGTTTTTAATTTCGTCTCCGCTAATATAGAATGTTACAATTATACATTTTTTTGTGACATTCAACTTAAAAATTATAAAAATTATTAGTTGAGAATTGCGATTTTAATTCAGTTTCAAACAGTTTCAAAATATTCCAAAGATTTTAGAATATTTAAAAGGATTTTGAAAATTTTGCAAAAATTTAAAGGATTTCAAAGATTTGAAAACGTTTAAAGTACACCAGATTTCTAAGATTTTAAAGTATTTCGAAGATTTGAAATGATTTGAAAAGGTTTAAAAACATTTTAGAAGATTTGAAAAGATTTCACTATTAATTCACTGATTTCAACGAATAAAAAAGATTTCACAAACAAAGATGTGAGAAAAATTTCACAAATATTTTAAAAGATTTGATAAAGATTTAGAAAATTTCACACCAGATTTCGCAAAGATTTCGAACATTTCTAAAGATTTTAAAACTTTCAAAAGATTTCAAAGGTTTTAAAGGTTATAGTAAACTAGATTTTTCAGATTTCAGAAGATTCCACACAGATTGAAAATATTGTTATGATTTTTAATGAATACAAAAGATTTCAGAAAGATTTCATAGAAATTTCATAAAGATTTCAAAATAATACAAGAATTCTAAAGGTTTCAAAACATTCCAAAGATTTTAAAGCAGGGTGTCTAGCGACCTTGAAAAACCTTGAAAACCTGGAATTCACCTTGATTTTTTTGAAAACCTTGAAAACCTGGAAACCTCCTTTAATTTTTCACGAGAACCTTGAATTTGAATTTTTTTTTGCTTTCAAACCAGTTATTTTATTGAAATGTGAAGAGTAATTGAAATCTTTTAGTCTATTATTAAAGAAAAATCTCGTTTAAAAGAAATATTGCTACTGAACAATTTTTTATTTATCAAGATATAGTATGACTTGAAATCATTCAATGATTTCAACGAATACAAGATTTCACAAATATTTAAAAGATTT
>CAKNXH010053317.1:1516-13434 GCA_932178445.1 Andricus quercusramuli | reverse complement strand
TATGCATTACCATAGCTTCCTTACCGTTCAATAAAATTCATTAATATTATAGGTCAATCGATTCGACTCGAATCAACACATCTTTTCTGTTTTTACATCAACTTTAAATTATGTTAATGAAAAAAGTTTTACTATAAGAAACCGATTTTCAAAATATATAGATTACCATAACTTCCCTACTCTTTGATAAAATGCATTATTATTGTAGGTCAATCGATTCGTTTTGAACCAAGGCATCTTTTATATTATTGCGTCAACTTTGAATTATGCGAATGAAAAAAGTTTTGCTATAAAAAACCGATTTTTAAAACATTATTGAGTGCTAGAAAAAATGCATTAAATATTTTTTGAAATCCTTCGGTCAGTTTCAAGATATTAGTGAGGAAAATAAGCTCTCAAAATTTCATCAATTTATCTGCAACCGTTTTCTAGTTATCGTGTTCACAAAAAAGCGTGACATCCACACATCCACACATCCACACATCCATACATCCACACATCCACACATCCACACACACACATCCGGACAATTGCTTAGAACATTGTATTAGACATTTTTAAATTAGGGAGGGTTCAATTAAATGAATTTAAAAAATTTGAAAAATGTCACCATTACAAAGCTTCCTCTATGAGGAAGCAAAATGTGTACCAACAGCGCAAAAGCAGCTCAAAAAAGGGGAAATAGGGTGGTTTTCTCACAAATCACGATCCTTTTTGTAAGAAATGTTACATTTTTAAATAATTTTCAGTGATTTTTCAATGATTTCTGCCATTAAAGATTTTTTTTTCTTAAATTGTATGTACTTAAATCGCTGGAAATCCATCCAGAGTGATATATAATAGTCAGAGAAAAAATAAAATTAGTGAAATACACAACTTTGATATGTTTAACATCGTTCTCATAAATATTTCTCTCCAAGATTTGTCATTTCGTCCTTACTAAAACTTTTCTTTATTTTCAGGAAAAATCCGAATTATTTTGAAAGACACTTAGAAGGTGTCGAAGTTTTGAAAATATTCAAAATTTAACTTAAAAAAAAAAAATTAGAAACTTTTTAAGAATTTTGAAAGGTTTCAAGAGAATACATAAATTGTCTTGAGATTTCTGGGAAAATATAGATTAATGTTTAACTTTTAAAATAAATTTTAAGAGAAAAACGAAAAAGATTTCAAAACGTTTCCAATAATTTCTTACGGTTTCGGAAAAGAAAATAGAAGATGAAAAAAAAATCAAGTTGAAGTTTATGCAAGATTCTAAAAAAAAAATTAAGAAAAATTCAAATCATAAAAAAATATATTTTTATGGTTTAGAGGTTTTGAACAGATTTTATAACTTTTAAAGATTGCAAAAAGTGTTAAAAAAATGTAGATTATTAAAGATTTCGAGACAAGCAGATTTTCAAGAATTTTGATGGGTTTCAAGAGAATAACAAAATATCTGAGAAAATTTCAAATGATTTTTTATTTTGAAAAATAAATTTCAAGACAATATTGAAAAAGATTTCGAAATTTTTTTAATGATTTCCTACAGTTTCGAAAAAGAATATGGACAATTAAAAAAAATTAAGCTTGAGTAAGTTTAAAATAAAATGAAGATTTTTTTATTTTTTTAAATTAATTTAAAAAGAATTTTTTTTTAAAGAATTCCAAACAATTCAAATCATGTTCAAAAGTTTCGAAGAGTAGTTTAAAAGATTTTAAGCCCATTTTTTTAATTGTGCAAGATTGAAAAAAAATTCAGGAAAAATTCTAATAATTTTAAAAGATACTTAGAAGGTGTGAAAGTTTTGAAAATATTCAAAAATATTTGGAATTTGAAGATTTCCAACAATTTTAAACAAAACGTAGATTTTTGAAGATTTGAAAAAAAGTGTTTAAAAGAATTTTGGTATGTTTCAAGAGAATAAAAAAAAAAGATTCCTACGAAAACTCCACACGATGTTTTATTTTGAAAAATAAATTTCAAGAGAAAATTGAAAAAGATTTCAAAACATTTTCAATGATTTCCTAAAATTTCAAAAAAGAATAGATATAGAAGATTAATTTTTTTTTGTCTCTAAAAATTCCTAGATTTTTTTATTTTGTAAAAATGATGTTGAGAGAATATTTTTTCAAATGTTTAAAAACTTTTCCAATGATTTTCTAAAATTTCGGAGAGGAGTGTGGAACATTTCTTAATTTTCAAAGATTTTTTTTTTTATTTCAGGAAACACGCGAATCATTTTAAAAGATACTCAATAGGTGTAGAAATTTTAAAAAATATTCAAAAATAATTTAAAATTGAAAGATCTCAAAAAAAAAAAAATATATATATATATAGATTCTTAAATATATCGCAAAAAATATTGAAACTTTTTCAGAATTTTGAAAGATTTCAAGAAAATAAAATTGTCTTAAGATTTATGGGAAAATATAAAATGATTTTCTATTCTGGAAATAAATTTTAAGAGAAGATTGAAAATAAATGAATTTTTAACAAAGTAGTTCCACTTACAACTAAATAGTTGAATTTTCTACCAAAAAATATGATTTTCTACAATTTCTTTTGAATCTTCAAGCAAAAAAGATTAATTTCCAACCAAATAGTTGCGATTTTTAACCATAATAATAAAATTAACTTTAACTTTAGTTTATCGAAAATTCCCTAACTCTGTCAGGTTTTTTCTGACTTTCTGGAATTACCTGACCTGTAGCAACTCTGTAATTTAAAAAAAGTATACGTTTATTTCACTCTAGAAAGTTTTTTTACAAATATACGTGTTAATTATGATATATATTTGTTTAAGCAATCGATAATTTATTGTATTATTTAACTACCAAGTATATATTTTAAGAAAATCTTGTACTCACATTTTGCACAAAAGTACCAGGCATGAAAAGTAAAGGCATGTGACTAAGTACAACGTTGGTTGTGTTTCTTTCAGCATAATCGTTGAGAAATGCATCTTTGGGAGCTGGAGGTATGTCATGCACTAACCTGTTGACCTAGTAAAGTAAAATTTTTTTTTAAAAGTACTCTTCAATTACTTTCAAAATTGATTTTAATTTTTCTTACCTTGAAAAAAGTAACGCTTTTTAAGACTAAAGTATCTGGCTGAGTGTAGGCAAAATTAAATCTCTCATGAATGCGCTTTGAAACATTATCCTCTTCTCCACCTATGTCATTATCTCCTGGCAAGTATATTTTCTAAAAAAAAAAAACAGACACAGGAGAATTAATAAAAATATTTATATATGCCGTTTTTTTATGTTAAATATTGACTCTCTGAATGTTTAGCCACAATGATCTGAAACCAGAAGAAATAAATAAGAATTTTCTATAAAATAGGCGAATTATTTATTTAAAATATAATTAAGGTAGGTACAGCTATTAAATTCAAATTGCAATGCTTGAAATTCCTATTATTTCAAATAAAAACCTTGCATTTTTAACAATATAGATGAATTTTTAACCGAATAGTTAAATCTTCAACCTACGATTAATTTCCTAACAAAAAAACGAATTTTCAAACAAAGAGATGAATTTTCAACTAAAATGAAGAATTTTCAACCTGAAAATATGAATTTTCGACAAAAAAAAGTTCACTTTCAACCGAACAGTGGAATTTTCTTTTAAAAACAGTTCATTTTCCTTTTCATCCAAAGGAAAAATTAGTTTTCAATAAAATAGCTCATATTTCAACCAAAAAAAAAATAAATTTTTGATTAAAATAATGAATCTTCAACAAAAAAAATTAATTTTTAACAAAAGAGTTTAAATTTCAAACAAGTGATTTTATTTCCATCCTAAACGATAAGTTTTCAACTAAAATAATAAATATTCAACTGGAATACTTGAATTTTTAACCGAAAAGAAGAATTTTTAAACCAGAAGATTAACTTGCCAAGAACAAGATAATTTTATATAAAAAAGAAAATCAATTTTTAACAAAACATGTGGATTAAATTCAAATTAAAATGCTTCAAATTCCTAATATTTTATGTAAAAACATTGCATTTTTAACAAAATAGATAAATTTTTAACCGAATAGTTAAATCTTCAACCTATGATTAATTTCCTAGCAAAAAAATGAATTTTCAAACAAAGAGATGAATTTTCAACTAAAATGCCGAATTTTCAACCTGAAAATAATGAATTTTTGACAAAAAAAGTTCACTTTCAATCAAACAGTGGATTTTTCTTTTAAAAATAGTTCATTTTCAACTCATACAGATTTTCAGCCAAAATAGATGAATTTTTCAGCCAAAAAGACGAATTTTCATCAAAGCAGTTGAATTTTCAAGCAAAAAATATGAGTTTTCAATAAAAATGATGAATCTTGAACCTAAAAAAGATAATTTTGAAAAAAAGACTTTAACATTTAACCAAAGAGTTTAATTTTGAACCAAATAGTTTAATTTTCTACAAAAAATTGAAGTGAAATTTTCCGTTAAAAAAATTAATCTTCAGCCAAAAATGAAACAAATTTTCATTGAAATAGTTAAATTTTCAACTAAAAATAAATTTCTAACAAAGCAGTTCAACTTGTAACCAAGTATTTGAATTTTTGACCAAAAAGTTGATTTTTGAACCATGAAGATTAATTTTTTACAAATTTTTCAACTAAAAATGGTAAATTTTCAAGCAAATAGTTGAATTTTAAACTAAAAAAGAGAAATTTGCAGTTAGAAACATTAATTTTTAACCGAAAATGAAACGAATTTTCATTAAAATAGTTCAATTTTCAACGAGAGAATGAATCTTTAAGGACAAAAAAATGAATTTTTAACAAAGTAGTTCAACTTTCAACCAAGTAGTTGAATTTTTGACCAAAAAGGTAATTTTTTAACCAAGAAGATTAATTTTTAACAAAAAAATTAATTATCAACTAAATACATGAATTTGCAAACAAGTACTCGAATTTTTAATTAAAACAGATGATTTTTCAAGCAAATAGTTAAACTTTAAACTAAAAAAGAAAAAAAATGGAACGAATTTTGGTTAGAATAGTTAGATTTTCTACTAAAGAGATTAATCTTTAACTAAAAACATGAATTTTTAACAAAGTAGTTCAACTTTTAACCAAGAACTTGAATTTTCAGCTAAAACAGGTGAATTTTCTAGCAAATAGTTGAATTTTACACTAAAAAGGATACATTTTCAGTTAAAAAAGTTAATTTTTTAATCGAAAATGGAATGAATTTTCATTAATGAATCTTTAACCAAAAAAATGATTTTTCAACAAAGTAGTTCAACTTTCAACAAAGTACTTGATTTTTCAACCCAAAAAGTTAATTTTTTAACCAAGAAGATTAATTTTTAACAAAAAAATTAATTTTCAACAAACTACTTGAATTTCCAATTAAAAACAGATGAATTTTCAAGCAAATTTTTGAAACAAAATAGTTCAATTTTAAACTAAAAAAAAATTAATGAATTTACACTCAAATAGATTTTCCGCCAAAGAGATAAATCTTTAACAAAGTAGTTTAACGTTCAAACAAGTACTTGAATTTTCAACTGAAAAAAGTGAATTTTTTAACAACTAGATGAATTTTGAACTAAAAAAAAAATGTTCAGTTTAAAAAATTAATTTTTTTCTGAAAATGGAACGAATTTTCATTAAAATAGTTCAATTTTCAACGAGAGAATGGATCTTTAAACAAAAAAAAATGAATGCTTAACAAAGTAATTCAACTTTTAACACAGTACTTAAATTTTTGACCAAAAAAGATGAATTTATAATGAAAAATGTAATCTTTGATACTTGAATTGATAAAAATTTTAATTTTTAACCAAAAACAGTTGAGTTCTATGAAAAAATACGAATTTTCAATTGTCAAAGATAAATTTTCAATCAAAAATGGAATATTTAACTTTCTATTCTGAAAAAAAAAATTAGTTTCAGCCAAAAATAAAACGCTTTTTCATTAAAATAGTCAAATCCAAATAGTAATCTAAATAGTAGACTTTTGAAACAAAATTTCTTGAAAACAAGGGAAAAAAACTATAAATATTTAACTGGAATACTTTAATTCTTAACCGGAAAGAAGAATTTTTAAACCATAAGATTAACTTGTAAAGAAAAAAATAATTTTATATTTAAAAAATCGATTTTTAACCAAATATGTGGATTTTCAACGAAATAGTTGAATTTTAAATTAAAAAAAAACAAATTTCCATCCAAATTGTTAAATTTTGAACAAGAAAACATTAATTTTCAACCAAACTGATGAATTTTCAACAAAAATTATGAATCTTTAACTGGAATAGTTGAATTTTTAACCAGAAAGATGCATTTTCAACTAAAATTATGAATCTTTAACTAGGATAGTTTAATTTGGACCAGCGAGATGAATTTTCAACAAAATAGTTAAATTTTAAACAAGTGATGTTTTTCCAACCTAGAAGATGAATTTTCGACTAAAATTTTCAATATTTAACTGGAATACTTGAATTTTTAACCGAAAAGATCAATTTTCAACCATAAAGAATAATTTTAGACAAAAAAGGCGAATTTTTTACAAAGTACATACATTTTCAATCAATTAGTTTAATTTCTAAATAAAAAATATCAATTTTCAATCAAATAGTTGAATTTTCATACAAAAAAGATACATTTTTAACAAAAAATATAATGGTTACATTTTCTGTTAAAAATCTAATTCTTAACAACAACAAAAAAACGGATTTTCAGCAAAATAGTTCAATTTTCTACAAGAATAGTTAAATTTTTATTTAAAAAAATTGATCTTCAACAAAGCTTTTTCATTTTCAACCAGAGATGAATTTTCTATTAAAATGGATCTTCAACCAAAACAATCATTTTTAACAAAAGAAGGATGAATTCGCAAAAACTACTTGAAGTACTTTCTTTGTCTAAATAAAAATTAAATTTTAGAAATTAAATTTATAAAAACTCAAACTGAATTTTAAAATCAATCAAGTGAATTAATAAAAATGCAAAAATATGAAAAAATGCATTGAATTGATTAAGTTCGAAATGAGTTAAGGGAAATTAAAGAGAATTGGAAAGAATTTTATGAAATGCCTAAGAATTTAAGATTCAAGTTTTAAAATCCATTGAAGTGAGTAAAATTGTGTGAATTTGGAATAATTCAAAAGAATTTAAAAGAATTCAGGATAAATTAATAAGAATTCAGGGTGAATTCCAAATGAATTACAAAAAATATTGGAAAATCTCTTTATATTTTTGAAACCCCATAAAATCCCTCATTTCTTGTGAATAAATTCTTTAAATTCCATTAAAATATTAAAATCACTTAAAATTACTAAAACTCTTGGAAATGCCTTGGAAGCTTTTAAAATACCATAAAATATTTTAAATCCTTTGAAATCCCATTAAATTACTGAAATCAATTACAAATTTCTTTGTAATCTTTTAAAATAACCTAAAATATTTCGAATCCCTTAAAATCTTTTGAAGTCCTTTAAAATGTTTCAAATGATTTGATCATTTTATCAATTGATTCTCAGGACCAATTAAATAAAAACGTTTAAAAATTGAAAAAAAATCCATTGAATTAAGTAAAATTGAGTAAATTTAGAAGAATTCAAGTGAATTAAAAAATAACTCAAATTAATTCCAGAGAATTTTAAAGAATTCAGGATAAATTAATAAGAATTCAGGGTGAATTCCAAAAACTAATTTTATACTCTTCAAATCTTTGATACCCTACAAAATTCCTCACTTGTGAATAAATTCTTTACAATCCAATAAAATATTATATAATTCCGTGAAAACCTATGATATTTTCTGAAATCCTGGAAAGTTTATTGAAATACATTAAAAGCTTTGAAATCCCTTCAAATTAATGAAATTAATTAATAATACCTTGGAATCTTTTCAAATTCCCTCAAATATTTAAAATTAAAAGCTTTAGAAATGCCTTAGAAGTTTGAAAAATACCCTAAACTCTTAAAAATCCATTCAAATTATTGAAATCTATTAAAAATTTCTCGGTTTCCCAGTTTTTAAATTAAATTCTCCGTAACTTTCTCACGAAAAAAGGGAAAATAAGGGGAAAATGAAACATTTATTTTCATAAGTCGCAAAGAACAAAGAATCTTTTTGTGAGAAATATTACATTTTAAAATAATTTTCAATGACTTTAAATGATTTTTCAATGACTTCTGCCATTGAAGATTTTTTTTTAATTAGATTATAAATTTATAAATATATAAATTTATTTTTAATAACTGAAAAGTTGGAAATCCATCCAGAGTGATATAAAAAAGTCAGAGAAAAAATAAAATTAGTTAAATAAATAATTTTGATATGTTTAACATCGTTCTCATAAATATTTCTTTCCAAGATTTGTAATTTCATCCTTACTATAATTAATACATTCAATGTAAATTTAAAACTAATCTCCTCAGTAAAAAGTAAAAATTCTAAGATTAATCGAATCGTTTGAACTGAGGAACAGCAATTTGTGAGTCGACATCCAAAACAAGCAAAGAAAATTTTTTTGAAATTGTTTAATATCTTCTGCTCTCTTTCTTAAGTTTACAATTGAAATTTTTTTTTAATTAAAAAAAAATCTGCCTTATTACAATTTTTTTTTAAATATACAAAAACATGTTTTTTTTATTGATTCGAACCTGAAATTGCGTCAGCTTGAACCAAAGAAACACGTTATTATTTTTTATTCATGGGAAAGATTTTTTTCGTGGTTTTCAGAACGGTACAAAATCACGTTCCAAAAATCCTAACAAAAAATTGCAAAAAGTTAATATTTAAATTTTTAATTTTGAACAAATAAGATAATTTTTGAACAAAATAGTTGAATTTTTAAATTAAGAACATCAGTTTTTAACCAAAAATCAAAAAGTTGGATATTCGTTTCAAACAATTAATTTTCAACTGAAAAAACTGAATTTTCTCCCAAATTATAGAATTTTAATGCTTTAATGCTTTTTAATTTTTTTTAAACTAAAAAAAAAATTCAACAAATTTACACTCAAATAGTTAGATTTTCCACCAAAGAGATAAATCTTTAACAAAGTAGTTCAACGTTCAAACAAGTATTTGAATTTTCAACTAAAAAAAGTGAATTTTCAAGCAACTAGATGAATTTTAAACTAAAAAACGAAAAATGTTTAATTAATTAAAATTAAATTAAATCAAAAAGTTAATTTTCAACCAAACATTGCAATTTTTAGTTTAAAACCCTAGTGTTTACGAAACAAACAAAAACGTTAACTAAAATGATGAATTTTCAAGTAAAAAATGAATTTTTGATAAAAGTAGTTCAAAATTCGACCAATTAGTTGAATTCTCTACCAAAATATTTTTTAGTCAATGAAGAAAAAAAAGTTGCATTCAAGATGTCGACTTTCAAAGCAAGAAGATTAATTTTCTACAAAAAAGGCCGAATTTTTAGCAAATTACATGAATTTTTAACCAAAAAGTTGAATTTTCAAAATAAAAAAGATCAACTTTGAACCAAAAATGGAATTCATACATTTTTATTTCAAGAAACTAATTTTCAAATGTAAAAAACGAATTTTCTACCAAATTATTAAATTTTTGAGCCAAAAAAAAATAACTTTCTACAATACAGTTGAATTTTGAACTAAAAAATATAAGCTTTCAATACAAAAAATTAATTTTCAATCAAAAATTGCAATATTCAGATTTAAAAAAATGAATTTTTAACAAAGTAGTTTCATTTTCAAGCAAAAAGACAGCTTTTCAACAAAATAAATATATTTTCAACCAAATAGTTAAATTTTTAACGAATTTTCTGCCGAAAAATATAACTTTTGAACGAAATTTATAAACTTGCAACCAAATAGTTGAATTTTCGACTAAAAAAAAATCAATTTTCAAGCACGAATGGAACAGTTCAATTGTGGGTTTGAAAAAATTAATTTTCAACGAAATAAAAATGTGTCAACAGTAGCTAAATTTTCAAGCAAAGATTAAAAAAATAATAAAAAATGCTCAAGTTGGAACATTTAAAATTGCAGTTGATGAATTTGGAATTTTCCATTTTTTTAATTAGATATTTAACTTTGTACATTCCAACTAAAATTGTTAATCTTCTAATACTTATTTAAAAAGTTCAACTTGCTTTAAAATGTTTCATCTTCAAATTTTTTTAAGAGTATTTATTTTTAAGAGTCAGCTCTTGAGACGCATACCTTATTTATTCATAAATAATTAATTTAAGTGCTATAATTGCTTTAATTATTATTCAATAATGGGTACAATTTCAAATATCGTATATTCAAAGAGAAAAGGAGAAAAAGGGGAAGACTGTGCACCCTGTGATTTAATTAATCTTACCATTACATGATCGGCAGTCTGGAAAATGGAACTTAATCTCTGTTTATATTTTTCAAAATCTGCAGAAGCCGCAACGTGTCCCTCATCCATTAAATCACCAAGAAATACAATTGCATGGGGATCCGCATGTCTTATCGCTCTCGAAAACGTTTTCGCCAAATACCTAGAAATTCCAAATACAAAAGGAATATTTTAATTAATTTAATGTAATATTAATTAATTTAATTTAAGCAATTAATTAATTAAATTTAATTTAATTTAATTTAACTAATTAGAATAATTGATTTAATTATTTGAATTAATTTGATTTGATTAATTTAACTGATTCAGAACCACTCTATTTAGATTATTCCATTTTTTAAATTGCAGGCCTCAGGCTGACTTCAGAGATCAAAAAGAAAACTCAAAACAAAATTTTCTGTGAAAAAAGCGAGAAAATCCTAGTAAATTCAATTTAATGTTAATCTCTATCCAAACAGTTTAACTTTCAACAACAACAAAAATGAATTTTCGAACAAGAGATGATTTTTCAACCAAACATATGAATTTTCAACGAAAAATTGAAAAATTGAAGAAAAAAATTGAATTCAATATTTAAACTTCCAGTTAAAAAAATTAAAGTTCACTCAAAAGAGACCTTTTTTAATTAAAATGATGGAATATTTAATAGTTACATTTTCAGTTTTAAAAAAAAAATGTTAATTAAAACAAAAGTAATTTTGAAAGCACTAGTTACATTTTTAAATAAAAAAAATACGAATTTTAAACTAAAATTATGAATCTTGAACTCAAATAATTAAATTTTAATCAAGACGGTGAATTTTCAACCAAGAAAAAAAACTTCTACTAAAAAATTGAATTTTCATAAAAATACAGGGATTTTCAACTAAAAAATATAAATTTTTAACCAAAAAAAAGTAATTTTCAAAGCAGTAGTTATACATTTTCAAACAAAGTGATGAATTTTCAACTAAAATGATGAATCTTTAATTGAAATAGTTAAATTTTAAACTAAAAGTTAAACAAAAATTTAACAACGAAAATTTCAACAAAACAGTTAAAGTTTTAACTAGAATAGTGAAATTTTCAGTGAAGAAAATAATTCTTCAGCCAAAGAAAAAACGAATTTTTAACCAAATATCTCATTTTGCAATCGGGAAAATGAATATTCAATTAAAATTATAAATCATCAACAACAACAAAAATAATGTATTCAAAAAAAAAAACAGTTTAACTTCAAGCCAAGTAAATAAATTTATATTCCAAAAAAGACTAATTTATGAACGAAAAAGGTAGTATTAGATATTTCAACCAAAAAGATTTTAATTTTTAAGCAAATTAAAAAGAAAACGACTTTTCAACATAAGTTGAATTTTTTACTGATGAAGATTTTTCAGACCAGAGGGAGAAAAATGGCAATCAAATTGTTGAATTTTTAAGCAAAAAGATGAATTTTAAACGAAGTTTAATGTATAATTTATATTTTTTTCTATTCTAAAAATTTGTAACTAAATAGTTTAATTTTCAAACAAAAAAGATCAAATTAAACTATTCGATTTTTTATTAAAAATTTGTGTTTTTGAGCTGAAAATTCATATATTTTGTTGAATTTTTATTTTTTTT